>PNEQ01046758.1:44565-107820 GCA_003012365.1 Medauroidea extradentata | reverse complement strand
AGGAGTAATTGTGTGCATAACTAATTGTGTTGTGAGAGTTCTAGTTGATTACTGTTTTGTGTATTTCGTAGCTTTGTGAGCTATTAAATCCAGTACTTAATTTAACTCTTTTATTTGTAATTATAAGACCTCTATCCCAAAGAACTCATGGGAATTGCCCACATATAAAGTTTGTGTTCTCAAACTTGTAACAGTATTATTATTATTATTTTAGTCATTACGTTTTTTAATAATTGTATTACCTATCAAAATTTTCTATTCGACCAAGGGTAGCATATATTCGTGGTAAACTGCTTGACATAAACAATAATGGAATATTTAATTAATTTGTCACGCAGAATCATTGCAAGAGAATTATAGGTTAACTTTCAAGAATTATCTTGTAATGACTCTACATGGCAAATTAATTAAATATTCCATTATTGTTTATGTCAAGCAGTTTACCACGAATATATCGTATGCTTTGACGAACAGAAAATGTTGATAATACAATTTGAATAAATGTTATGGCTCAAAATTTGAAAATACTATAAAATTGTCTAATACTCCCCGTTAAATAATACCACTAGCACAAAGGGCTCTAGAAGTGCTGTCATAGTTTGTCGCAAAATAAATCCTTGGTGTCCGATATTCTCTTCTACTGTATTCATCAAAACAAAAATGTAGACTTTTTAAAATAAAATTGTTGTTGTAGTTGATGATGACCACCCACGGTGGCGTGCGAAGTCTGCGAGTGGGAGTTGAACATTGAGGTGTGTCAGGGTTGTCGTAGATGAAGGTTCTGGTTTATTATTGGCGAAGAAACACGGGCGGGACAGAGCGAAGCAAGTAATAAGAGGAATGCGAGGCGAAGGACAAGAACCGGAGCAGTTAGAGGCGTGCTGCTGTTGTCTCGCCTCCGGCTACGAGGCGCTCGACCTTGGCCACCACGGGCTGGGGAATGCTAACGTATCTTATCTACGACATCGCAGCCTGTTTCTGGCTCCTTGTTCTATGTTCTCAGCCGAGAAGAAAGCTTGTGAAGGCGTTAGAGGTTCAGAAGTGACAAAGCTATAAGCGTGTATCAAATACAGCATCGCCACAACGAGTCAAATACTGTAATATTTTGCAAGATTCCTGCCGATCCATTTTTAACACGGGACGTTAAGAGCCCATTACACTTATTATGTTGACATTTTCGTAATTCCTTCCTGATTAAATATTTGGCAAGATTAAATTGAAAATATTTCAATAAGGATGTAGCTAATTACTTTACCTTCCATTACGTACATTTTATTCGATAAACTAAATTAAAGTGTATCTATGAAATAATTAATTAAAATTTAAACACAATATTTTCTCTCACCAAATAATAAACACTAAATAACTCCCAGTACCGATTTCATCCAATAATACGCACTTAATGTAATGTTTCTATAAAGAAGCAGTGGCAGTTATTTGTCACGTCATTTATTTACTAAACAAAAACTAATATTATTTACAAAAGAGGTGACACAGCCTCTTAAGCTTTGTCTAAGCATTTGTACTTAAAATTTTGTTTGTTAAAAGTACATTATTTTTCAATATATGTCATAAGTTACGCAGGATTTATCAAACATTAATTTCTGAAATCTACGAACTTTGATTCATTTGTGAAAAAAATTTGGTAATTATATGTAAGTTAAACATAAAGCTACAAATATTTTTCTATAACACGGTTTTGAAAAGTGGTGTCTTGAAACTGTCGCTTACATATAATTTTCCAAAAGTTTGGAAATTTTTATCTCGGAAACTATGTATCCTACAGAGAAAAAATAATTTAGGTTGTTCAGTAACTTGATGGGTGGTCCAGTTAAAAAAAGTTTCAATAAAATCTGAGTTGGTGGGTGTCATTCCGCACTAGAGTTGGGTGATCTGATATGGAATGACCCGTTGCTGTAAAATATTACATTGCAATTTACGAGGGAATTTTACTTTTACAGATATGATTCTACGCGTAGCTGCAATATGAAAAGTCATGTTGTAGGTAGGCTTTCAACAGGTTCAGCAGCAGTACGCAAGCTGAAAGTTAGTGTTCCAGCTGAAACGTAACAAAACACTACAGTTCAAGTTGTAGATAAGACCCGAATTGGTCACATCACGGTCTTCTCTGGCAAGGATGTAAATTTCTTACACGCCAGTTGTCAAGGTGAAACTCACGCCATTGACCTCAGAATAACAACACACTAGACATTGATACCACGATGACAACACACTTTAACTTGCCGCCTATTACTGACGAAATAAAAGCAAGCTGCTATGTGTAAACTTATTTATTCAAACATTTCAGCAAAATTACTTTTTGTGCATTGCTGAATTTCTTATTATTTTATATAATCAACATTTTGCTAAGAAACATTTATTGTGGCAATTTTAAATTTATTGAACTAGACAGTAATTTTACGAACAGCGGACGAGTTGTAAATAGGCAAGTATAGTATAGTCGATTCAGGATAAAGTGAGCACTAAAAAAAGCCCTGCTAAAGTTCTATTTCAGCCAATTTGTATGTTTCCGCTCGTAACGGCTGACGCCAGGAAATATCTAACCTCTCTGGACACGTCACTTGATGTTAGCGCGTGTAAGATCAATTCTGCAATCGGTAGGCACATATATAGTTAGAAAGGAAAAAGTTTATTAATTATATAAAATACAATTATGTCGATTTCGGTTGATTTTGTTTCTGTATTGTTGCATTTAAATAGGAAAACACACGGAACTATATTGCGTAATTTCGCTGCCAACCATACAAGCAGTAAGGGGACTATAGGTAATGTTGAATTATATGAAGTAACAGCTAGTGATATTTTTCAAAGGTTAAATTTTGAGTGCTCATTTTATCCCGAACGATCTATACACACACATACATGCATGATGTTGTCAAACCTGTATGTACGTCAATATTTTGGGGCAACAATCATCACATCTAGAAGAACTACAATTCGCATACATGACTTGCGAATCGTAGCGCGCGGCCTGCTGTTTTCACAGTTATTCCTACTATATACAGGACTGTGGAGTCCAGCCGGCTGGTCTTTGAACCCGCGAAATTTCCGGGCCTCTAGCCATGGGTTAACGACGTGACGGAGTAGCGTACAATGTACAGGACTGCAGTAGTGACATTCCACATCAACGTGATCCACCTCGCGCTATAAACCGTACATCATGTATTGCGAACTGTAATACAGAAACGGTGCGCTTTGCGACCTATGTATGTCCGTACAATACTGTTTGTTCCTATATATGTAAGGATTGTTTCTCTAGCGCTTGTATCTTATATACGTCTACTTTATTTGGTACAGCTTCAGGGCTGTCAGAAATATATTTAAATGTGACTTCTTCACTATCTAACGAGTTGGTATTAGTTTCAAGAATATTTACACATGTTCGACGTGCACGTAACTTCTTACACACGCACCCACAATTACTACGGCCAATTAAAAATTATATTACTACCCCCGCCTCGATAACTCAAGGTGAATTTGAAAAAATTGTGTTTCAAGCGGTGACGCAATTTACTTTTTTTTTTTTTTTTTCACAACAAAAATATATTTAATCTGGAGCTGCGTACAACTTTTTCCGTGTAGACTACATCTGTATTCATACATTAGAAAAATTCGATAGGCAGCTTAACTTCTAATCGATAGCTAGACATATAACCAGAGACAGCATCTCTCACACTGACAACAAACGAGGAAGGAACCAGCTGTGGTCTGCATAAAGGATGCATCCTGCTTTCTCCTGGAGTGAAAAAATAAATCAAAGTAGCTGAAATGGGAATCGAAATAGGTCCTTCTCGAATGTGAGTCTAGTGTTAGTCATTGTAGAATGAGTAGGTATGTGTTTGAGGCCTACTCCGCTTGGTTGTGAACAGAGGATACATTTTTCTACTATGTGTGTGATCTCCGAACATAGTGGTTGCCCATTTGGTGTTCAAGAAATGTATGCGTTTCACATGAGTCTTTCAGTTATGCTTTAAAAACATTCAGGTACCCGATTTTATATACTTAAATAACGTAATATGGATTAAGTATAATTTCAGTTAGCTAGATGACTGTAAACTAGTTGAAATCATTCAAATCGATCAATCTAATCATCTTATGACGAAATTAACATTTATAACTATGTTTAAATTAAGTTACATTAGGTCGTTACATATTGGTACGTAAAATTTGTAATTAAAATAAATTAATTTTTTTTTTAAATTATTTCCATTTAAAAATCAATTATTATGCTAATGCATGGAACCGAGACTACGAAAGCATAAATTTAAAAAGTGTTCATCGACTCATAATACAAACATTTATTCCCACTTGAAGATACTAAGATTTTTATCGTTCAACACAATCGCTTAAGATTCGCCATGAAAATCCGAAATAAGGATTTATAGAATGGGAACCCATTAAAATTTTCGAAAATAGCAAGTAAACAAATCAGCAAGTCACTACGTATATTTCATAAATTATTTTATTTCAAGGATATTTCGTGTTTTGTGTGTATTTATTACGGTATGTGCTTAAATGAGGAGCATCGTTCAATTTTACCGATTAATTGTATGACATTAAACGAAGTAAAAATGCGGTGTTACTGTTAAAGGTGACATATAATAATGGTTCTTTGTGCCAAGAAAACACCAGTAAGAAACACTGACTGTACCTGGGTAAATTTTTTGCCTTATAAATGTCCTGTATCGTATTGGAAGACTGGCGGGGGCAAGGTATCATTACACGCCGAGTTCAGAGTTCTGCTTGCCCCAAATGATGACATAAAATTAGGTTCTGCAGTAGAGAAGCGAAGGAAAGCGAAGGACGAGGGAAACTGGAGTACCCCGAAAAAACCCGCCGGCCAACTACAACGTGTACCACGTAACTCACATGCGATAATTCGCCCTGTATCAGTTATCTGGCAGTTTTAATTACTCTTGGAAGTTCTTAAAATATACCGTAGATTTAAATACATATAACATTTAGTCCTTTATTCTGAATGTATTGTGGAACAGGATTGCTCTTTCACCAAGTAAGTGTTGTAGCTCTGACTGTACAGGCAATTTTTAACTTTATAGCAGCTGGCTATAAACGAAACACATAAAAAGTAACCTGTTCCGGCGGAACTGTAATTAACCACCTGCTAAATTATCTGAACACACTTGACCTTGTGTCCCACAGGTGTCTGGCTACGCTTTTAACAACAATGATTGTTCAATTAAAAATAAAAGCATTTTTTTCCTTCTATGAATTAATGTGTTTGAAATTGCTATATTTACCACCAGAGAAAAAACTACGTTACATAACAAGAAAGGTAGTAGATAAAATAGTATGCAAGTAGAGCCAGAGCGAGTAAGAGAGGGCAAGAGAGAGAGAGAGAGAATATTGTAGGGGAGGGAACTGAGGTATCTCTTAGCCAATATAAGGTACATAAAACTAATGCTTGACGGAAAGCAACCTTTGGAGCAAAATGATAATAATGAAAACACTGACTGTATGGATGTGTGTGCAGGTAGGTAGTTATTTTGCCTCGTCCGTGACTGGGTGTGTTAGGTCCACGGATTGCCGAAAGTTCTTCCAAACGAAACAGTTTAAAAACGAATGAAAGTTAACCCATGCATAAATTAAACAGGCTTGTCAACTGAAACTGAACCATTAAAAAAATACTATGTTTAATTCACAGTAAATGTCTTGAGTAAATTATGCTGTAACAATTTTGAATTTGCAAAAAGCGTATATAACAAAGACAAGATTTTTAAAAAAATTTTTGCTTTAATTCACCTACTGAAAAAAAAGTATTTTTGTTATTTTTAACTATTTATATTATTCATATGTGTGAAATTTATTTATTTAGTATGCGTGTTTTCTTACGGAAGTTTTGATAGTACTTTAACAAACTGTTATTTATTGAGAAGAAGCCGATTTTGTAATGAAAACAAAAGACAAGATTTAAAGGTTATCGCTACAAATATTTTAACAAAATACTTAACAATTTTTTCAACGTTACTTGCGACATTCATGCATACTTGTTTTCATAATGTATTAGTGGTGACAGCAAAGGGAGTTCAGGGTATTAATTTATAATACCCTGAAAAGCCTTGGGTTGCAATTTTTCCCTTCGTATTTCAGCACAAAAAAACTTATAACGATAACTTTGCTCTTTAGTTGAACTATTGAAGTGTCTACTTTAATTCCCCCCCCCCCCCACACACACATATATATATATATATATATATATATATATGTATATATATATATATTGGCATTGCAGTCGAAGAGACGTAAAGCCCACTTACCTTGTCACATTAATTTTTCTCAGCCAGTTTTGCAAATGAGATAAAAATAAAACATGTAATTATTTTCAATGGTTTTTAACATTCATCTTTTTTTTTCGCGAAAACATCTAAAAATCCATTAATTTTCCTCGAATTTTTTTTTTTTCATCCTCAAAATATCTCAAATATATCTACAACGCTAGTAATTTTTATAACTCATCCTTCCAAAAACGCCTGATTTCACAACGCGTTTCACTAATTCCTAGTCTAAAGGCTAAAACTGCCTCATTGAGAAGGGTAGCTGACTGTCTTTTCAAAATGGCTGAATGACACTTTCTTGGTGCTGAACATCAATATTACAAGGAAAAATTCGTTAAGAGAATTTTTTTTTTTTTTTTTTTTTTTTTTAAATTTCTGATAATAGAAACATTATCCATGTTAAGGGACAAGAAAAATTCACGTTTTCTTTTAGGCACAAGCTATAATTCCAGTAACTGTAAGTTTGTGTCACTTTTACAATTGGTCCTTGACTTATTTGACACCTCGTGTAAGTCGCTGAGCTAATAATAACAATGTAACTGAATGCATGCCCGTATCACTGCGTCAGCAAGCAACTAATGAGCGGATACGTTGTACTTGAGTGCATATATATTTTTGGAGGCTAGCCTACACGTCAGTGAATCCACGAATTTTTCCAGTCTGTATCCATGTTTGATTCCTAATTTCAGGAATTGCAATCGTATTGACCGTATCGTCCACGACACCAATCAGCCACACGTACTAACTACCCACTATTCGGATCAAACAACGAAGAAGCAGTATCCGACCTACCACTTTGCAATACAGAACATTTCATCTTTCCTCTGACATTACTCTTGCAATACTCACCTGGCTTCGTTCAAGGAGGGGGGCAGTGGCTAGAGCACTCGCCGTCCAACAAAGTAATCCGGGTTCGATTCCCGGCGGATCGGTCCCTTAATTCATGCATATGGGAATCGTACCGGGCGCTTACGTAGCTCGGCTGGTTTTCTCGGTGATATCCCGTTATCCCCGCTCCTTAATACCGGTACCGCTCTACGCCATATCACCCCTCACCAACGCTAAAGACCTAGATGCCAAGTGATGAACAAAATCTATTCACTTTGCTGCTTCGTTCAAGTACGCATATATTATGACTCGTAAATAAGTCTAATGTACTATGTCATTTCAATACACACAACGACGACAAAAAAAAAAAAAAATAATATCCACCTATTTTATTACGGTGCGCTGAATTAGACCTTAATTGACCTCAGTTCTTCGTCAAAACCAGTTCTTAACTATAATTATGAAACAATATTATTTAGTTGCCTTTGTTTTTAAATTTACTTGTTATTAATTGAGCTACAATTATGTGGTGAAAATATATTCACATTGTTTGGTTCCAGCGCCTATGTGCACATCTACAACTCTGCTTCTTGATCTGCAACATTTTAATTGTTTCGAAAATGTTTATATTTGTACGAGATATGGTTTATATTATAGATATACGTTGATACAATTTTTTACAGTAGTGAAAATATTGTAACATTCATACTTTTTGTATAATGGCATATCAAAGTCCAAATTTGCATAAAACGGTTTAATACAATTAAGGAATACCAACTGACTTACAGACATGAAATAATTCACAGTGAAGAACAGTGACACGAACTACGTCATGATGTGTATGAAAATCGCTTTAGAATGCATTTAGTATTTAAAAAAATTGGTGAATTTAAAATAAAAAACTACCCATTTTATATATTTTTTAATGATACATAATATGTCAACGAGGATTTTTATATATGTTTTGACGTAGCCCGTGACATTGTTATGCGGTGTGAATTATTTAATTTCTGTAAGTCTGTTGGTTTTCGTTTCTTGTATTAAACCGATTTATGCGAATTCGGGATTTAACATGCCCCTGTACAAAAACTGTGAAAACTAGAAAATTGTCATTACTGTAAAAAGCCATATCTTGTAGAAATATAAAATTTATTAAAACCATTCAAATTTGGCGTGATCTCCCCCTTTAACTCTCACTTGTTCCACTGGCAAATCACAAACATGTGGTGTCATATAACCTTGTTCTGATTGGTGCAGTCGAATGAAAGACGTATCAGAATAAAGACACGCTGCCAAAAACTATGAAGCAGAGCTGCCGGCGTGCACGTAAGTTACTGAAAACATTGGGCAAAAAATTTTCCGCAACAACCTAACGGCTCTAGAGTTTCCAACCTAACCTCTGGACGTAATCATAGACACTGTTTCCATATTGAGTGAGCTTAGAACAATTAAATTATAAAACCGTTGATATTTTGATTATTAATCAAAAACACAACGAAATATTTATTTCTACAATTTATTTTTCGAAAAACGAAATCATTTGCAGGAGTGTTTTAAAATTTTCATAAAGAACCTAATCGCGTTATTGTTCACATTCACGGTGAAATAGTCTTAACATTTGTGACGTGTTATACGTTGTGATCTGTTAGTTTAGTATGAAATAAGCAGAATGGGTACTGACTAGCGGTGTGTGGCTGGCCACGCCCAAGTGGTGCCGCTGGCGAGCGCTCGAGTATGCGAAGGTCACACTGAGGTCGGTTTTATTTTCTCCTTAGACACACACGCATATATATTTTTTTCAATCATGTCCTCCCCACCTCACCCTCTCTGACGATATATAAAGACAGCGTTAGAAGCTAGTGGGTACAGTCGCTACTGCAAACGACGCAAGCCACTCCAACCCGACCACCATGATCAAGGTAAGAATTGTCAGAGATCGGTTTCTCTTCAGCAATCCTTAACTGCAGGGATAAACCCTGCGGCTATGGCTAGTTATTATTGTACTCCTACCATATATGCTACTATTTTATTCTTCGTAGCGGTGTCGTGCGTGCATTTGAGAACACCAGTTTCATCATCACTATTTTGTTTTATTTTAAGTGGTAAACATGGATTAATTCAATAGTTTTAATTAAAAAAACGGAAAAAAGAAAAAAAATAATATGACACGTACATGTATGTAAGTAAAAGACCCCCAAACTACAAGCAAAACAAGCTTTGCTGAAGAAATAGCAAACGTAAGTCCAAGTCAGAGAAAAATAAATAATTTTGTCAGAAATTCCTGCATCGGCACTACAAAAATTGTTTTAATTACTAACCAAAATAAAAAGATTTAAAATTTAATTAAATTTAGTTGAAAATTAAAAAAAAAAAACTTGTTCACCTTTAGAATATTATGTTGTGACTTATTCGTACACAATAATTTATAAAGTTCGAAAATGTCATGAAAACTATTTTTACATAACTTATTCAAGGACATATAATTACGTACGTCGATAATTCTCACATAGCTTGCTTGTGATATACCAGTATGCACACCAACATCTAGAACACAATTTGAAACTGGTTAGTTAAATTAGTTTTATTTTATAATCGACAATATTTTTTTACATAAAATAATGGAAGAGACTGAACTCTCGTCTCGCTGATAACTTCTTGTTTCCATATTTTGTGCATTTTTTTAAATAGCGCGCTGATGCGTGTTTAACGGTCTATTTATCGGTTGTGAGATTAAAGTTTCGTGGGAAGGGTGACGGCAACGTCATCGCCACAGACGTACAAAGCTGAATTGCGAAGACTTCACCGTTGTACAGAGTAAATTGCAGAAGACTCTTTCGTGGTATAATCAGTCAGCCGACAAGTTTCCACTCTCAGTATTGTGTGTATAAGAATAAGCACAGGACCTGAGATGGTTGGTGTGCAGTCAAAATAACGATTTAATGATGATGTCCCATTCGTAGCTAATCTTGTATTATTTATAACTTTCTATTACGAAGATCGTGTTAACATATTTTCTTATATTACGTATGCCAGAGTTACCATACCTGTAAACAATATTAGGCACTTAATTGTTATCACTGAATGAATATATACGTAAATGATACTGTCACAGTTTTGAAAGTCTGTAGATTGATGCTGTAATAAATTTAAAATTAAGACTTTAAAAATGTGCATGAATGAATACTAAACAGAGAGGTAGTTAACTAGCCGAAATAATTTATAATTTACTGCAATACTGTTAGATTGAATCATTCTGGTCTGTGCGACCTAACGACTACTATTAAATCTATTTTCAAGAGGTTTGTTATATTATATTAACCAAAATAATTGAGATAAAAGTGTAACATAAGTGGCACAGGTTTGTGGTTTTGTGGCAAGTTGTTAAGAAATATGTAGATGGAACAAGGCACACCTACAGATTAAGTCGAGGGATCTGAGGCCCTGAGACGAAGGGTGAAAAGGTTATCGGTAATATTATATGTAATTTTTTTCTATAGTGACGTGTATAACTGGTTTTCCAATCATATCCTAATTATACAAGTGCCGAAAGAACATACGAGGACACATCAAAACCACTCTGTAATAATGTTACATACATAAACTAAGTAATATCGACCACGCTAAGACCTTTTAATGCTCCGTCTGAGGCCGTGTTTCATCCGTATGTTACCTCATAAATAAGAGATTTCTGATTGAAAGTGGCTTGGCTCCGAGTATGCATAGAGAAAGTTGCAATATATCTTCTTTCTAGGATAATAACAAATAAACACCTACGGCTTCGCTCTTTGTACTGATGTAAAAAGGACTTGCCTCTTACAGTTCGTACATCGCAAAGATGTTAGAAGGGTCCAGATGGAGCATGTCGCCGAGAGTGTAACCAAACAAACGCTTGACATGGCTGGCATCAATATGGCCGACTAATTAAAAAAAATTGAGAAAATATTAGTTAGGAGGTGTGTAAATAGGGCTAAAATATAGAGTTTTCAACCTAAAACATCAATTAAACAGCATAATACATTAATAAACCATAAAAAATACCAGTCTGATGTATACTTTTGAGGTTAAAGCAGCATGGCAGCAGGCTAATTTGGCGGCTACCTCTCCCCCTTCTTGGCTTCACTCCCCTCGCCCTCATTCAGACATTATGCTACTCCCGTGGTACATCGAATAGGTGGCAAGTTCTTAGGCTATGGTGGATAGTGATAATAGACGCGGCACTGCTCTATGACTGGGTATAGGAAGTCCCCAGTTAGAGTTCATAATGATAAGGAAGAAACAGGCGTTACACTGCTCAATTTTGATGGCTGGGTGGTAGGTGTAAAGAAAGTGCTTTGTTACAATACAGTACATACCTACATAGAGTAGGTAGTGATAATAGAATGTTCCTCTACTCAACTCTATGGGTAATGTGTAATAAGTGCATTATTATAGTACATACATAGAGCAAGTGTTGATAAGAGAGGTGGATGTGTTGCAGGCCCTGCTCGTTCTCCTCGTCGCCGTGTTGGCCTACGCCAGCGCAGGACTGATCCTGGGAGCTCCCGGTATTATCGGTGCTCCAGGCATTATCGGCGCTCCAGGTCTTCTGGCTGCTCCAGCTGTCGTGGCAGCGGCTCCAGCTCCAGGCTACGTGGCTGTCACCAGGGGAGCTGTGCATGTGGCTCCTCTTCCAGGCAATGTGCCCTATGCCAGCCACCATGTGAACCTCGCTCCCGCCCCTGGCACTATCTAAACTGCCACTGCCATCTCTTCTCTCCGACATCAACTTTCTTATCCCCCTCCCCGTCTCTTCTTCACTGTATCTACTCTCTATGCATCGATCGCCAAACGTCCTGTAGTTATTATTTTATAAATAAAGTACAGTAATGTTTTTTTTGCAAATTATGAATACCTGTTATTGAATATCTCAGAATAAAACCTGATCCTACCCAGTTATGTTTCCTGAAGCTGTTTATTGTGTCCAAGGCATGAATATAAAACATAAAAATTAATATACTAAGGATATGTGTGGATGAGTTACATAACCGCACTTATGCATTACTTATTTCAAAAGGTAAACTAAAAATTACCAATAACATGCCTAAAAATATTGAGAAAAATTTAATCTGAAATTGCCAACACATTTCTTCTTTTGAATTTAGTGCCTCACTGAACTTAGCAAGTCAGATACGTAACTTACAACTATCATATTCGGAATGCAAAATAAATTCACTTATTTTACTCAAGAAACAGTTACTTAGTTATAAACTACAACTCAGTTATTCAGACAAACCAATGTAAAATAAATTCACATATTTTGCTCAAGAAACGGTCACTTAGTTAGACACTACAACTCAGTCATTCAGAAAAAACCATCTGCATTCGAATTTCCTACATATTGTGAATTTAATCTAAGCTTTCATTAGCTTTATATCTATGCAGGACCGGTAAACTATTTCATGTTTCCTGTGTATTAACACATAACCCTCACGTGAATTTTAAATATATTTTCTACGAAATAAAAAACGAGTTTTTTTGTAAATAATGACATTTTTGTAACCTGGTGAAACAAATATTTCTCTTAAGCTGGTATTACACAGTACTAAATCCTCCATTAGTTTAGCTTTGGCGTGTTTATGATCAGTCATCGTGACATGTTACCTAGCATAGTGGATTTAACAACAGCTATCATATTTTGGGTCACAGTCCCATCCTAGTTTTCGCAACACATCAATCATTTTTAATACAAATATCTTCACTTGCATGTTTATTACACCACATTATCATCAAGCTATGGTAGCAAGAAAGCGATTTTTGTGTCTTAGAAGAGCACAAGCTACAAGAAAATTTATCCTACGGAGACACGAGAACAAAACAATACTTTTTCCCTTATTTTGTTCGTTTATTGACAATTTTTAGTTTTAAAATTTCAATTATTAAAAATTACACAATCTGCTACTGTGTAGAACCAATAAAAATCATCCATTCCACCTGTCATAGCATATGCTCCGACTTGTACAACAAGCTTTATAGAAGCTTGTATAGATCAAGTATGGTAATATGTATCAGGTAATGTCAGCATCAGGTTAAGTTTCCCGAAATGTTTTGCGTATCAGTAGGATGTACGTTTGATATACCTACCAAATATGCAAAATTTAGCCATCCAAATATTTTATGATTGCCAGATTTTTTTGGTCAAACAATAAGTTGTGTTTTATTAGATCACTTGAATCAGCTGTTTTGCATTTTATAATTTGCATAACCATCAGGATACTTCCGTCAAGTAAAATAATTTTTCTTAACTATAAACAACTAAATTTTTATGTGGTTGTAGTTTTTCTCCCTCAGTTACACATCCAACAATAATGTGTGTAACGTGTTAAAATTTAAAAATTATTAACTTTTTAATAGTGAAATTAGTTTCAATTTTTGGCAAAGAAAGTGAGCTTTTACAAAAAATAAAAGTTTTTGGTTTTAATACAGCAGTTTTTTTGTTTCATTTTGTTTGTAAGTATGAACATATGCATTTTTTGTCAGTTTGACAGAACTATTCCAAATGTTGTTTAAAATTTCTTTTTCGAAAAACAAATTACGCCACATACTGAAGTATCATCGAAAGCGTATCGATAAAATATTAGTTTCACGCACTTAGGTTAAAAGTGTAATAGAAGAAATAACTTGATTTCGGTGTATAATGAGAGTGCTGAGTTGGTGTCAGAACTGTTCTGGCACTTGTTCTTACGCAAATTATATGTCCTGCAGATCGAGTACACACATTTAGCGTTGTGCGTTGCTCACATGCTCCAGATAGTGGACACTTGATTAAACACTGAAGATGTTTAAAAAATAAATGACTGGTTTTTCGCATACGTAATTAACGAGTTTATCATTGTTTTGAATTTGAACTACTTAAATGATCCAAATAGAAAAAAACTAATTATTCCGTAAAACAACATAAATAAGACTATCATCTCACATTGCAACACGTTTGTGATTTTGCCAGGTAAAGTTATTTACAAAATGCATATCACTGAGTGCCAAGTGTTCCAATTTAAGCTGTTTTTGCGAATGTTTGTTTTAAATAGTGGAAGGGAACAGATATCATAAAGCCGATATACGGTTAATAATCACTACGTAGCCTTATATTTCAAAGGAAAAAAAAATAATAATAATCTTGGCTAACTATCGATTTTAAGGTGAGCATCACAAGCTAGGTCAGAATTTCTGATATTTTGTTCTGTTAGGTTGTTTATAAATATGTAATAAAAATTTGTTGTTATGACGTTATAGTAGAACACAATTACATTGCAAAAACTCATTAGTTCATAACGTGTAACCAATACGGATAACGTAGTCAATCTCATATTATGTTTCAGTTATGAATATATTCTCGCCTTTTCATGCGCTGCGTATGTAAAAATTGGTGACGAGATATACGACACAATTATAATACGAAACAAAACACAGTGGTAAATGTTTATGTTTAATGTATTTTTTTTTTCTGTTTGTCTTTTTGCTAAAGCAGACCTCCGTCATTTGTTGTGTGCTTTAGCAGTGTTTTTTTTTTTTTTTTTTTTTTTTTTTTTTTTTTTTTTTTTTTTTTTTTTTTTTTTTTTTTTTTTTTTTTTTTTTTTTTTTTTTTTTTTTTTTTTTTTTTTTTTTTTTTTTTTTTTTTTTTTTTTTTTTTTTTTTTTAGTTTTTTCTCTTTTTTATTTTTTATTTTTCTTATTTGGCCGTTTTGTATTTTACCTGATTATTTTTATGGGTTTTTATTGTATGCATCCTGTTGGCTAAAGCATAACCAGCCTATTTATGTTTTACTATTCTCTTTAGTTTTATTTGGCAGACATATCTGTATTGCAATGTAGCATGTCCAAAAAACCTGCATCCAGTCATACACTCCCATTGCATGACTCTCGTACGTGGGAAGCATAACATGAATAAAACGTGTTTTCTAAATCGCAACGATTAATTACTAAAGTATCATAAACAGTAAAATATATTAATAGTATATTATCTCACTAGCTCAGACACGTACTTTTTAAATCTTTCCCTTCGGATGCTGGAAAATATACGTGTAATTAAGTCGGCAATAATAGCATGACACTCGATCATACATGACAACCTCTATAAATCCATTATTATTTAAGGTTTTACCACAAAATCAATAATATAATTTTATTCGAGACATCGAATAAGAATTGTAGTGACTCCAAAATAAATGTGTTCGCCTAACTGTTTTTAACAGGAAGTAAACCGCAAGCAATCGTCAGAGATGTAACCTTGATGAACTCAAACATTGACAAAAATCAAAATCTCTATGTATAAAAGCGAGGACTTAACTGACTGACCGACTGACATCAAAATGCTGACGTATCAAAGCACAGCCCAGTTTGCTGGACCTATAAACGACAAATTTTGAGAATGAGTCCCCCTCAGTTCGAAGAAGACACTAAAAGGTATTTTTAGAACTTAGATTCCTAAAGGATGGAATGTACAATTAGATGTATCGTCGAATAGGCTCAGACCCGACGAATTGTCGTCTAGGTTTCCAATCCATCAACTGAATGAGGCACTCATACGAATGCATACTACGGGATTTCAGGCATTTTCGAAAATTGATCCCTAAGGGTTTGAAAAGACATGAAATGTGTTTTCGATTACTCCACATATCTCGAACTAGTTGAGATATTGATGTGCATTTAAATAATGATTATGCTTAAGTAAATGCCCAAGAACTTATTTTCACAACATTTTTAAACCCTACCCTAAATGAGCAAAAAGGATTACTTGTGTTTTCGATTAGTAATCCGTATTTATCGAACTAATTGAACTTTTAGATATCGGCAATATTTTTTCTTACGGGTAACTCTTTCTTAAATACTTTAAATTAATGTAATAATTTTTGTAATTCGATACCTAAGAAGACGAAAAATTGTAAAAATGGATGAAATGTGTTTTACAATGCATATCCTATATAACTCGAATCAAACGTATTCTCGTATAGGTTACCATTTCAACGTGAAATTAATAAAAATTCAACAAATCCATCCTATAAATTTGAGAAATTCTATCCCTAAAGGGGGCCAAACTTTTTTCGATAGTTCATCTATTACTGCCGAACCCGTCGAGACATGTGGCTTATTTTCACTCCTTGATGTGCGTAAATATCCAAAAACTTGTTTTAGGATTTTTCACCTTCGTGGGTGGGAAGTAGTGAAACGTGTCTTTATTGAAACGTCGCACAGTGGGCTGTATTCGCCTTTCACGGGGCCAAAAAAATATAATACGTATGAAATATTTTGAGTCTCAAATGCAACTAAGATGTACGAGCTAATTCAGTTGACAATCATAACTTATAAAATAATCGAGTATATGCCTTATGAGTCACGTTGTCCAACAATATCTTCGCGTCCAGTTCTCGGTAAATATCTATAAAATGCTTCAAAGCACTATATCTTTAAAATACTACACGGAATTCGCATTAGAGAGATGGTGTGTTTCATCTTCGGTAATGTTTTCATCGAAAATAAAAAAATGATAATTTGTTATTTTGGCTTTACCATGTATTGGGATGTGCATATATATTCACATTTATTATTATTTTTTTTAATAAAGCCAATTTTAAAAAAATTTTCTGTGAGTTAAATTATGTTACGTTAATTTTTCTACTTTTACTTCTGGAACCCAATGTTTTCTTTTGTTTATCGTATCTTACGGTTGAGTTTTGCTATGGAACTCTTTTATTTATTGTTTGATTACTGGCACAGAAATGCAGATTCAAGGGTAAAGAAAATTAATTTAATAAAAAAAATGTTCGTAACTGGTCTATATGTGAGACACTATTTTTGTATAGAAAATTTGAAATCACTTCTCGAGAAATCAGCATTTCCAGCTACAGTAGTGTGACTGGGAATTTTTTATTTTATATTTGCTGTTAGAATGTAACTTAAATAGGTTGAAAAACAATAGAGGTGATATTGTTTCATGTCTCGTATTTTCTTATTCCTTTTCACAGTGACAAGTACACTTAATTTACCAAACAGTGAATGTCCACAGTCACTACACTTCATAAAATAACTTGGTGCAAATCATGCAACTAAAGAAGAATATAAATAAACAAATATTAAAATATCTTATGGATAAGTTTGTTAATCAGTTGTAGTGTAACACATTAAAAATCCAATTTAACACATTTTACACGTTGTTCATTATATGTAAGAACCAACTTTTTTTTTGTGATAAATACACCTCATATTTACCGGATAATCTATTCCTTGATACTGTGTGTAAATATAAAATGCACATTATTTTGTTTTATAAAAGTGAAAGTTATACGGGCGCCCACATTAAAAAGGTTTCAGAACGCCCCTGGATGAATCGACGTCGTCTTCGCGGCTTGCATTTTGCGAAATCAAGTAGCACAGTGTTGTCAAGTTAGCGCCTGAATGTAGGCAACCGAGTGTGCGATTATCTACCTTCAACGACAATCGTTCCTCGTGAAAGTTGTCGGGCAACACAATGACACGATTCGTGCCTCGTGCACTTGTGTATATCTTCCTCCTCATCCTGCCATATTTTTCTTATTTGTAGTTAGCCATGAAACCGACTAAATTGGTAAAAGGAAATATGTACCAATTAAGGTTAGTTTTTTTTTTTTGTGTATAGCGTATAATTTTTTATGTGTGTTCCTTGTTATTGTCACTTTTGAAAAGCTTGACTAAAGCTTTATTGCCATATTCAATCGATAGAAACGAACTTTAAGGCTCTCGCAGAGTTTTCGCCTTTGTTTCGAAAATTATGAGGGATTTACTACGACATGAGAAGGGACGTGCAAGGACGATGGATAATTTAAAGTTGTGATATGCATCTCAGTTCGTGATGTAAACAGCTGGTAAAATACACGTACTGAAACTGAAAAAATATATATTTTAAAAGTTCACAAACAATTAGTGTTAAAAACGAAGGTAACACTAAATTATGGAGTGGAAAATACGTAGGACACTTTATATGCAAAAAGAATAATATGGGGAAGATTGTCCATAAAATATCAGATACGAGGTTTGATTCAATTTAATTTATTAGTACATTATTTATTTTATGGATAGATGCTAACGAAGATCATTTATTTATTCTAGCTCACGCATCCTAATTAAAATAAATGGGAAGACCAACCCTTTTATTGAATACGATTTCCTTACCTGTAAGATGTACAGGTTGTCTGTCAACAGTGCTATATGAAATGTAATCGTGTTTTGCTAGTGGGTTGATACGTTATTTGTTTTGTAATGAATGGTTGTGTGTACATTTATACGTTATATTACAAACGATTTTGTGTAAAATACAGCTCGATAACTCAACATTTAAGAACGTTTGTCTTCCTTAATATTCAGTTTACATATAAATTGTCTCGCACGTTTTACACTTCATTCACGAAGTTTTCAATACATTTTATACTGTATCAATATCGAATTCATACTTACGGCTGATAAAACCCGGGTTTGAGTGTAGAACGACTTTTTTTTCGTGCAAGACATTATACAATACCACATTCAATTAAAATAGCGTTTATTAAAAATACTGTCTAATCTTTTAAATGATTTTAAATAGATGATTCTGTCACATAACTTCCGCCGTTTTTGTAGGACGAAACTACGTTTTACTGAGCTCTTTTACATATACATTTTACGGCAAGTAAGGTGCCTAAAGACCAGGCGGCCGAGCTGTATCCAGAAATTCTGCACAGATTATTTTTATAGTTTGTTCGCGTTAAAGTAAATACTTTTGAAGACCAACATGTCTGTAATAATAATTTTTAAATATTATTTATAGTGCTCTAACACATTAACTCTTAATTGCGATAGAATCTATACACTTTGATTGTTACTAAGATTACGAAATGTAATTGTTTACATTAAAAAGTTGCAGGAAGCTTAAAATTATGTGAAAGGAAAATATATATAATGGGTTTCAAAAGTGCTCACTTTTTGCCGAAACACCTATAGAAAACTGCGTGAGTGATGTTTGCTTAGAAACATCATTCCAAGAACGGTACGCTTGTGTATGCACAGTTCAGATCCTCCGCTAATCAATGAAGCTTATTTTCTCATAACCGAAAATGGGGCAATCAGAAGTTGTCGCGGTCCTATTCAATGAATGAATTAGCTTAGTACAAGAACTCATTAAACATGGGCGTGTATTTGACACCTTCAGTATTCGTTGAATGTCTGATATAGCCGTTAGCGCTTTCACATCTCTAGGATTCGTATGCGTAAAACACAATCAAAGTAGGCGGCCACCTTAAGGGCTATGTAATGGTAAGATGTCGAACGAATGACTGAAGTACTCAGTCGTCGATAAAACCTGAACTACTTGTCATAATTCGATGGAACATTTTATTGCGGGGTAAATATTTTATTGGTGGACATTTATTAAGGTAATACTAGACAATAGTACGCTTTGTTTTGAAGCAAAAAAAAAAAAAAATAACTTAAACTTTTTTTTTATAAAAATAAGGGATGAAATAAAAAAACTCTATAAAAACTGAACACTTTGATTTTTATCATTATCAACATAACAATATCCAGAGATCTATAACAACCGAATTTTAAAAATACAGACATTTTAATTTGACAATAATTTTACTATCAGAAAACCTCTCGCGCAGAAGTTTACGGATTTTAAATTTAAAAACTAATGTTTCCTAAATTCGGTTATAGCAGAGCTCTTGATATTATTATATTCATAATTATAAAAATAAAAGTTTTCCAATGTCTGTTTTCAGGCCCTTATTTTTCTAAAAACAGGGTTACATTTTTTACTCGGAAACAAAGAATAATACTGACTAGTGTTGTACAAATATACATTATCTAATAAAATACATACTCCGTACCATACAGCTATTTTTCGTACTATTTTAGTTTATCAGATAATGACAAACTCCAGTGTTTTAACGTGTCAATTAGTTATAATAATAAAACTTGAAATATTTTTTATTTAAATATAGCTTCAGTAGGTTTTATAATTATAATATAATGTATATGCTGTTCAGGGGTGAATTATGCACTTTTTGAAGATCAGATATACATGCAATTTTAGCTAACTTCATTGTAATTTGCCATTTATTGATATAAAATTGCCGTCTGACTACACAACACAAGAACTCATTGCAATGAATACGCATACATGACGCCACAATAAAGAATGATGTGATTATTAGAGCAATACATGGTCGGATTTACTTCCAGAAGACCGTTCAGTACTGCATTTCATGCAACAACAATAATGCAGTTCAGTTAGAACAGGACATTGCTAATATAGCCTATGTACCCTTCTGGCTTTTAACGGTATCTGATTTCGACGTTTGACCGCACGATCACAAAACGTGCCACCCAATTAACAAGTGTTGGATCTGACTGGACATCTGCACATACATTCGACACCGGCGACAACCGTTGATCAGATGCACCACCGGGTAGAATTTCCAAGAAAATTTAATCCGTAAGATATTATTCATCATCGCTAAAACTAGTTACATGTGAGTTCTGTGGCCTGAATTTCTGTTGGACGAAAGAGGAATACATTTGAAACAATGGAATCCATGACCAAACGAAATGTTCTGTAAATTCTCCACTGCAGCTTTATGTCGTCACAGAATACCAAGAAGGTACGCGTAGTACCAAAAATTGTCTTACATACGATTTAGAGCTCACGTGTGTGACTTTGTACTGAATACTTTGTTAAACGCAAGAGACATGGGTTTCATTTTATTTTATCTTATAAATGCTGGTGTACAATAATATTGATGGCTCACTTCAGATTATTTTACGCCTTCTCTTTTGTTTCGTAAAACAAGTCTACTGAATACAATGCCCACCTATAAAACAGCGAACTAATTTAATCAAGAATGAAATTACCGAGATTATAAATACTTGTAGAAAATCTGTGTTTGAAATTATGAGTAAAATTTATTGAAATTTGAAACAGGAAATTTTGATGAAGTACACTAGATACATGCATATATGCACTACTCAGAAACGTGTTTTACTGTCAGATGAATGGATTCATGATGCTTAAAATACTGTTTGGTTATATTTTGTTAAAAACATTTATTAATTCACAAAATACAGATTACTGTTCAAAATAGTTTTGACTTAAATAAATTGATTGTATTTACATGGTACACCCTCGTTTTGAATTAAAAAGATGACGGAAGCGAAACCTATCTTCTCGTAGCTATTCTCCATTAAGTATAGGTATTTTTTGTTCTTGTTGAGTCATGTGTTGTTCACCACACCCAAGTACTGCCGCCTTCGTACGCCACGGTATGTGAAGGTCAAAGTGAGGTCAGTTACTTCCTTATAACAAATGCATATTTTTTTGGACCCCCCCACTCCAGCTTTCGTGTCTTGCTGTATAAAAGGACGGCTTCAGACGACTGTCGGCACAGTTATAACTGGCAAGCATTCAGTTCGACGGAACTAGTCTACCGCCCCTATCATAATGTACAAGGTAACGACAATTTTCATGGTCTATACTATATGTTTTTATTTACGCCATTTTAATTTTTATCTGGAAGTTAACGGTCTCAGGAAGGACACCTGGGCTACTAGGAGAGGATGTTCGTCAATGCCTTCTTCAGGGATGGTAGTGAAAGGACAATCAAAACACCCAGTAAATTTCACCTCCACGGTCGGGAATAGAACCCTGGACCCTTGGTCCATCGTCCAGGAGCTCTATCCACTGAACCAAGTGGTCGTACCATCATCTATTACCGTCCTGTGTTCAGGTCGGAGCACAGAGTAATTAATAGTCGACGTTGAACTGCTTCCACTGTCAACAGAGCTTTTTCCTACTTGGTCATTGCACCACATAGTAGCGGTGTTTCTGTAGTCTGTTGTTCTCTACGCGGCGAGAGCAAGGTCAGCCAGATGCTTTCATTATAACTGCCCAGTTCCTTGACAGGCTGCCAAGACAAACCACGCAAAGAACTTTCGCTTAATCCAATATACACGGCTCTCTCATTCACGTGATACGCAGGCCTAAGAAACAATTTGAGTCGATAGAAATTATTTTAGTACCCATTGTTCGAATGTAAATTAATTGATCTTAACGTAAGCTCGTTTAATTTTTATTGTTAGTACATTAAGAACAAAATACGAATGAACTGAACCACAAAGGTAATATAACACACTGTTATGAACTGAAAATATTAAATAACACTTTAAGATATATTTAAATTTCAGTTTTTCCAAATATTATTTACGTAAATATATTTTTAAATAATAATTTAAATATAAAAAAAGGTAATACTTACCTATACTTGCAGTGCTATTCCCACAGTACAGGTTGTTTAAAAATGTTGTGTAGTTGCTTAGAGTGGAACATTCATTTGTAAGTTAAAAAAGTAATGGTTTAATTCATGGTATTTACTTGGCTATAACAATATTTTATTATATAAAAATACATTTCAGGGTACTGCGAGTCGTAAGATTCAAACATGGCGAACGGAAAAAGTTCTCAAGAGCATCTAACAGCATTATGTAATATGTATACATAGGCTATATTGCGTAAATTATAGTCATTATACAGTATCTTAAAAATCGACATAGAAATTTTAATTTTGGAACTGTTGTTTGGCCTTTTAGAATAGGGTTGATTTTCATTTGAAAATTAAACAAAAAAAAAAAAAAAAAAAAAACAGAAACTAAATGTTGCTAAACAGTATTTTTTTTTCTAGTGGATATGTTGTAGTGAACTTTTGTTATTTTCTTTGCGAACAGTAAGGTGAAGTGCAATAATTTGGAAACTGACATAACCATTATAATTTGAGTTGCCAATACTAGGTGAATAACAGATACAACATTGCTCTGTGTAGTAATGGGGTAGAGCGCGGCCATAGAAGAACAGGTCTGGACATTCGCCTGGAAACTTGACCCCCTTGTTGTTTGGCTGAAGTTCACCAAGTTCACGGTAATGGTATACGTCTTTGGCGCTGCAATCAGGGCGTTCGGACTCAAACTCCACCCACTTCCCTCCCACTAAGATAAGCAATTTATCTAAATGTATATTTTTTTATCAGTTTATGAAATGCTTCCTTCGCTCACAAACCTAAAGCATGGCTCCAGCAATGTTTATTTACTTTATAACGTTAACAATGGAAAAAAAGTGGGCGGAGTTTGAGCTCGACCGCCCTGACTGCAGCATCAAAGATGCATAACACTCTCGGTAACTTGGTGAACTGCAGCCAACAACAAGGGGGTCAAGAAAAACACATTGGTAGGCAAGTGAGTGTCCAGACCTGTTCTTCTACGACCGTAGGGTAGAGTATTAATACATAGAGGGCTCATTGTGTATTCTATACCATGCTGTGAAGTGACCGTAATCTCCATCAGCTGTTGTGGGCACTTTCCCTAAATAATGCTATTTGGCGCAATGTAGCAATACGTAGGCCATATTAAAACAGTCATTTTGAAATATTTCGGCGTTTTCGGAACGTTTAGGTGTAGTATGTCGGCTTCTTGAACAGATTCCCGTTAATTTTCCGCAAAATATGATAAAGTTTTTTGTTTTATGTCGTCTAGGCTTTTTTGTTTTTTAATTAATTTCGAAATAAATTGCAAATGAAATTGTTGTACTTTTTTTTTATCAAATGATTCGACTGAGTACAATACATATGCAATTGCAGTTATTATCGCATATTTTGTCCCCAAGCTACTTGCTGGAATCATCTGAAAAACAACAATGAACCCACTATGTATATTCTCTAACGTGATAATAGAGAAACAGGCACTACGCTACTCTATGGGTAATGTGTAGTAAGTGAATTATTGTAGTACATACATAGAGCAAGTGTTGATAAGAGGGGTTGATGTGTTTCAGGCCCTGCTTGTTCTCCTTGTCGCCGTGCTGGCCTACGCCAGCGCAGGACTAGTCCTGGGAGCTCCAGGTATTATCGGCGCTCCTGGTCTTCTGGGCGCTCCAGGTCTTCTGGCCGCTCCAGGTCTTCTGGCTGCTCCAGCGGTCGTGGCAGCGGCTCCAGCTCCAGGCTACGTGGCTGTCACCAGGGGAGCTGTGCACGTGGCTCCTCTTCCAGGCAATGTGCCCTATGCCAGCCACCATGTGAACCTCGCCCCCGCCCCTGGCACTATCTAAACTGCCGCTGCCATCCATCTCTTCTCACTGACATCAAATATCCTCTACCCTTGCTCCTTCTGCACTTCATACACATCCCTATCCACCTCGAACGAAAACCCTTTTGATGTTTTATGTGTTATAAATAAAACATTTTCATAATAAAAGTGTATTTTTATTAATGCATGAAAATTTGATCAACTTATTACACCATAGCTAGAGATGATGGTTCATCGCGGGAAAACTTGACTATTTGCTAGACTTCAACATACCCTCAGCTTATGAAAAGATAACTGGCTTTCGCTTGTACGTGGAGCTGTTGCCCCAATTTGACTTAGCCAATAAGAATCACGCTGTTGTAATATTTGATGCCTGTTATTGGTCTGCAGACAGCTACGGTGTGTCAGTGGTTTCAAGGCTATGTTGGTGCAAAAAATTTTCGCGATATACCATCATTTCTAACCATAGCTTCTAGTGTATGAGTAATAAGCTCAGTTCAGTAATATCCTTAATTGTTGTTCTTGTTTAACATATTAGCCAGGATACTATTTATTCAGAAAGTATTTCGAGATAATGCATTCTCCTGGAGATCGTAGAAAGAAAAGATTAGAACCAGTGTCTAGAAACAAAACTTTTATGAAACATAAAAACAAAATACTTTGTTTCCACTGGATGAGAGTGCTAACTTATCAGTGTACAAAATACATATTTCAAGTTCACCGGTAAATTGAAAACTAACCTTGACCTAAGTCAGGGTTCTTATGTCATGTGGGCCGCAGTTGATTCAGCAGCTAGCTCATTCGCCAGTTTGATTCCCGGTAAGGTCAACCCGAATTTGGCATGTCGGATTTGTGCCGACGATGCCGTGGGTTGGCGAGTTTTCTCGGGAATCTTTCGTTTCCATTTCCCCTTCATTCTGAAGTTGCTGCGTACTCACCTATCACCCTCATTAGTGGTGAAAACCCCTCTGTTAAGCGCCAACAAAAATCCTTTTCAAAAAATGAAGTCATGTAACTTCTGCCCCGACATTGCAAATATACCCTGATCTATAGCATAGCGAGTGTAACAAAATATTCCTCGCAGGTGTCATTGTTCAAGATGTAATGTCAAACATTTGCAAACCTGTAGGCATGTTTGAACAAGTCGGCATATAAACACAAGTTATAATGTAGGTAACATATACCGTAATTTCTTATTTTAAATTGCTGATTGCCGAGCGCATTTACCAGTAAATAATTTATGAGTTATAAAAGTTATTGAAGTGACTATATTTATAGGCTTCGGAAGTAATAAAATTGTACAGACAGAAGCCTACTCGTTGCTAGAAAACTTTTTAAAATGGGCACTCTTAGCTGATTTGGAGAACAAGTGTGGTGTCAATCAAGTCCTCGATACAATTTTAAAGCACGAAATTTATTTGAGCAAAATATTATTTGTGTTTAAAGCTAGAAGTAAATGAACTAAAACCTTTTGATCTGTTGATGACAACTACTGAGGGGAATGACTATTTCGTATTTATGTTACGTGGAAAACATCTTGGGACTGGGACGGACATATCCTAATGCGTGTACAATATTCGTGTAAAAATTTTAATGAATGCCCTTAGGAAACAGTATACTGCAATGCACAAAAGGCATAATATAAGAACGTGTATATAGTATAAGAACATGCAAGTATGTTCATTTTAAAAGGGAAATAAACTGATTTAAGTGAATTGAAAACTGATTTTGAAAATTTTTCTTCTTATACAGGGTGAAAACCAAAGAATTTTGAAAAGCAGAGTAATAACTTAAATAAAATGTAGTTAAACATATGGGGAATAAAATAAGAAACTTTGAGTCATTTCTGTGCTACACACATGCTGCGAGGGGCACAGTGCTTGAGACATTGCAGAAACTACTTAGTCTCAAATATTAAAGGTAGAAAAAGACGCTAGAAATGATATTGAAAAAAATGTTTTATAATTCACAGGTGTAATGAATACAAATGGTTTTCCTGAAATTACGAAATTTTTTTAAACTTATATCGTTCACTTTTAGCACTCCAGTCGCGATACGCATTTAAAGTTTTGCAGTACCTATAAGCATGCCATATCGTCAATATCGCGGCCAGGGGAGGATCAGCTCTGGTTTTAACGGAGGGGGGCCATTCCTTAAAAAGTAGCTACGTCCACACCTCGAGTCAAAGAAGGGGGTGAGGTGCAAAATGATGCTATTTAAAGCGTTTCCTAAACAAAAATTTAATTAATCTCTTTAAAAATTTGTAATATATTCAGGATGAACTTTACATAATTGGTTAATTGGGATGGAGGGGGGCAGACCCCAAAGGCCCCACCCTGGATCAGCACCTGATCGTGGCATTACCTAGTAAATTTACCGCTAGACATATTCAAGTGAAGAAGAGAAGACAATTTGGTCAGAATTTAACATCTAGGTCTTAAACGTTCGTGAAGGGGTGACATGATGTGAGTATGGAGCAACCCGGAAAATGTGTTTTCGATTTTCCCTTGAAGTCAATACAGTTGGAGAAACGATATCTGAAAATGTACTCTGTACATAAATTTCTTTAATAACAAAGTAAAATACCACAAAATATTATGCAACGATACTCTGAATAGAGTCAAAACTACGAAAGGCCAAGCAATTATCGATTTATTTAACTATAGTAATGAAATAGTAAGTCGATTTGTAACGTAGCATTCCTCCCTCTATATTTACTTACTTTTTCATATACTGTCACCATGCGTAACTAAAACACTCCGTCCTAACTCATTCCAACTGAATATTTCACAATATTTTCACAACACGTCGAGGTTATAAGGATATAGCGCTGAATGATTACGTACTTTATAATACCACAAGTGGGGGTGACTTGGTACATGTGGACTGACTTTGGACATTAAAAATATACATTTTTTACACACATATGTCATTCCGGAATTAAGAAATTTACATGCGACCAATTTCAAATAAAGTTACAGTGACACACACAGAAAATAAAATGTTTCACAAATGTTTCCAAAGTCTTCCCAGCCTATGGTAGATTAATATATTTACTTTTTTATTTATATACACATAAAAATTCTCACTCAGGTAATGAAAACCGAACCAAAAATAAGAAGGCACTAAAACTTGTGGACAAAATAAATAAATATCGTATGAGTAGGATATCCGAAGGCCAGGGTATCGTACCCCGAATGCAGATTTTCTTAATGGGTGCCTGTAGGCAATCTGCGTACCCCGAACGATGACCTGGAATGAGGCCATACAATGAGGAAGCACCGGAATGAAAGGAGCGGGGGAAACGGGAGATCCCCAAGAAAACCCGCCGACCAGCAGCATTGTCCGGCACCATTTTCACATGCGAAAATCCGGGGACAGAACCTGAATGGTATGGCCACTCGGCTGGTGAACAAGAAATTATATATATATAATTTATATATATAACTTATATATATGTATAGTAAAACAGTATAAACATCTAACATTCAAATATAACTGAAAATAGATAAAGTCTTCAGAACTAATAACTTTCAGAAATTATAGTGATTATAAGACAGAATGAAGGTTCGTGTACCCTTTTTGGCTAAACAATATAGTTAGATTCCTCAACCCCCATTTCTGAATGGACGCACATAAAAATACATATTAACCAATTTAAGAATTTTTCACAATGCAACATTTAAGGGGATGAAAAAACCTTAAATTCGTTTCGATTAACTATCGATAGCTATAGAATACTTCGGGATAAAGAGTTGGCATTCACTTCAAAATGTTGCTTACGTAAATACTCAAAGTGCAATTTAAGGATTTTTTTTTAATTCGACCCCCAAGTAGTAAAAAGGGGCAAAATGTGTTTTTTATTAATCGTCTATATCACTGAAATACAATTGACTATCGTGGTTATTTTTACTTCAATTGGTTATGTATACAAATGTCTATGAGAGGACTCCAAGACTTTTCGAAATTCTTTAATTAAGGGGGTGAAATTATGTGAAATGTGTCTTCGATTATTCCTCTAAATCTATCGAACTAATCGAGGTATCGAAGAGCTCTTTGCTTTATATTGATGCTTTCGTAAATATCCCAAATATCATTAAAATATATTTTCTGAATTCGGCCCCAGAGAGGTAAAGAAAAGGGTAAAATGTGTTTTCGATTCACAATATATATATATATATATATATATATATATATATATATATATATATCCCATCGATTTTTATATAGCGACACTGATGCTTACTCAAATTCACGGAAAGTAATTCCAGGAATTTATAGGAATTCCCCACCTAAGAAGATAAATGAGATTTAATGTATTTTTAATTAATCGACGATATATCTTGAACCCAACTGGCTATTGTCGTGTATTTCACGTCCAGGGGGACACTAGTTAAGCAGTCCAAAACGTGATACAAATATTTCAGTCTCTTCGGTGGCGAAAAGACCTGGAATGTGCTTTTAGATAAAGCTTCGATACATATCGAACCCAACAAGATATTCAGTGTTTTTTTTTTTTCAGGCTGTAAAAACGTTTTAAGATTTTTCAAAATTCGAACTCTCAGTACTGCACGGGAGTGATATTTGATATTATAATCGATTTCGCTTCGACTGAAAGGGCTTTCGTAGTGATTTTTTCTTCACTTGGATATTTGTACAAATATTTAAGATGTAAAATTAACATTTTTCAAATTTTGACACCTAATGGGGTGAAAAGGCATAACATTTGTTTTATATCAGCTGATTATACTTAACATAACCAATAGAGATATTGAGCCGTTGTTCGCGTCAGAATGATCCTTACGTAAGTACCTAAAAAAAGTAATGCAAGATTTTATTTTGTAAGATAACTTAATTATTGAGAAGAAAACTTAGTATGTAAACTTTCAAGGCAGACGGTCCGAAAAGCAAGTACGACCAGTGAGAAATAAATTGTACAGGAGTTTCAATTTACAGTTCTACTGAGGCATAATGCTGTACAACCTCTATGAGCTCAGGAAATTAATATATTATTTTTAAAATTAATTTTAAATAATAACCTCGACGTTGTGGCGCAGTTGTTTGTAGCTCGGGAGAAATAAGTCTAATTACCACGTAAACTACGTATTTTATACGATTACCCTCTTACAATAAAGAGTCTGTAACTACCCTACAACGTCAACATTGAAGAGATTATAAATCAGGCCCAAGTGAAGTCGCTGTTAGTGACAGGGACAAAGTGCTTTTCGCGTGGACAGCTATAACCACTTATCCTGCTGCAGAGTTAACTCAACTAGCACATTTGTCCACCTAACACTTGATGACTGAACTACCTACGGTATCTGGTATAAAATATGTTTTTATAGTTAAAGTAAATATTATCTGCTACGAGTAGAGGCACGAGTATTTCGCGTATTAATCTGACTACAGCCTAGACTTCTCAGACCTATACACACACTGGCCAAACTCAAACATCCATCGGCATGTAACCGTAACACGTGTTACCACCACGACTTGTTGCCTTATTTATCACTGGCTTGCAGTCGTCTTGAAACAGGTGTCGTCTTATCACAGAAGGAGTAGTGAAGTATACATTATCGGTATTCAACCTGACCTAGAATCAATGCGCGAAATAATCGGGCCTCTACCACGCGAGCAAAGCCGCGGGCGCACAGTTAGTTTAGTATTTTAAAAATCGAGCAAACTTAACTTACAGTGTTTCAGTTAAAACGTTGTTACAATGAGCGAGTCAGGCTGTTCATACGATTAGCCACCTGGACAAAATAATTTGTCTGTTGGATGTTTACCTTGTCAGTCGGACAGGTTGCTCTTAGTTAGAGAATCTTGTGTTATATTTCACGTGATTTTCAAGTTTTGTAGTATGAAATGCCTCTTTTCTTCATTTTCACCCATTGGTATCGTACCTACTGAATCGTCTCAGAACCTTCTTTTACCCTGTGTTGTTATTTCTAATAAAATATTAACACTTACGCACAGAGTTTAAATCTATTGCACTACTCTGCCATTGTTTGGTGAAAACAAAGTTATTATCTGTATGTGTGCCAGTCAAAAGTATTCTGGGTGAATAGCTTCTACACCGTACTCATGTAAAGTTAACCTGTCAACTCATGGCAATATGAAATATTTTATAAAATCAATGGTGCATTGTAAGTTTACCGACCGAAAGTAACAAACGATAAAATATTCAGGATTGGAGTAAATATATATAAATGGAGCATAATAAATAAAGGAACAAGTTGTGTAACGTACGTACAAGGGTGGGTATGCAACCACAGTAACTTCATATACTAAAGGAAGTACGCTGAAATGTCATTTTATTTACACGTTTGGGTAGAAGATAATATGAACCGAAATCCTGTTACAAGTTTGTTCAAAGAGTCGTTCCTCTATAAACCACACGGGTAGAAACAGCGCTGAAGTACGCCAAATAAAGAGAGTAGTATATACACGTTCCTGTACACTGCCATTAGCGGGTTAACAATAGACATTTAAGAGTTCCTCGTTAAATAACATGAATAATTTATTAATATACCCCTCTTTGGTGTTTATTATTAATTGTGCTAGTTAACTTGGTATATCACACAATTATAAATCACTTAATGTATAGTATATATATATATATATATATATATATATATATATATATATATATATATATATATATATATATGCATATACATAATGTTTTCGAAGACAATTTGAGTTACTTTCTCCAGTCTCAAAACTGGAGACTGGAGACAGCAACTTAAATTATCTTCGAAGACATTGAGAGATTATCATTTGCTATCTTTTTTTATGGTCAGTTATAATACAAAAAAAAAATCCTGTAAATTTTTTAAAAGGAAACAGTTACAAAAAAGAATTGTTTTATTTTACCTTATGATTGTAACTAAAGCAACATCCATGAATTCACTCAATTTAGAGAGAAAAATAATTAAAATAAGAAATTATTAATTGTGGAGTGTAGTAACGGATTTGTAGGCATATGTTAAACTATGCCTTATTTTTCTATTTCAATTACCATACCGAATATCACTCGTATTTCGCTCCTTCATTCTACATACACGGCCTGTATGCTGAATTTATTATTCCATTTGCTCTTTACAGTAATTGTTTGTTGAACATGTGATAAAGTTTCCAAATGTTTAAACTCTTTCATACTTGTTTGGATTTTTAGAATGCTCTTGCTCGTCCACTATTCATCGTACACCCTTGATTTTAGGTCACGTGACAAAATATTAGATAATTAGAGCCAAGTGCTAAAAAATAGTCCATCATTTGTTCTACTAAGCTACAAATTTGATATTTCTTACTTAAGGTACATACAAACTAACAGTTTAAAAGGGACAAAGTTGCCCCGCAGTATCAAACTAACTCCGGTTTACCTTAGCCGCACATTTGCCTGAAAAAAATTATTGGTTACTCTCTATTTCCACTTACATAGCAGTAATGAAATACTTAAATGGTCCCCTCTCTTAATTCACTTGTACTTCTAGCAGAATTAATTTCTCTAAGTACTGCTCCCTGAGCTGCCTGTCAAACCGCAGGCTTGAAATTCACGAAATATTTTAAATATTCTTGTTCTCACGTTTCATGTCCGTCGCATTATTTTTCAGTAAACGCTTTTTCTCTATCTTTCCACTTGCGCGACAGATTTATATTATTTTTATTAATATTTACACTTATCGGTAGTTATTTCAGTATTGCCAAAAGTGACCAGACAAGAAACGAATCATATACAAAACTGAACAATTATCATATATATATATATATATATATATATATATATATATATAAATATATATATATCCATTGTCACTTATACGATTTGACTGTAGCTGATATTAAGTAGTTTTCTTGTTTTTTTTTTTTTTACTTGTTTCTAGGACTACATAATGCTGCAATATCATCTGCCCACAATAATACTCAAAATAACGAGGAAAATTAGAGTAAAGACGAAATAAATCACGTAATTCGCAATACCATGGTATTTCCATGGGAAGTATTTATTTTAAAACGGAGCTGAATAAAATTTTTCTGAATAATTAAAAGTATAAGATAGAGCCTCAATTGAATGAGTGACGTGTTACGAGTGCATTTATCTAACAACTGTGACTACTGTCAATAAAAATTATAAATTGTGGTAACCTCAGATTTTACCACTTGTGAACAGTAAAATCTATGCTTGAGTTCATTACTTACATTATATGTTTCATGTTAACAGTTAGTAACAAGATGGGGACTCCATGTTTTCTGGGACAACATAACACTGCAATAGTTAATGTTCACAATATTGCGCTTTAAAGGAAGACGGAAATTAGCTTAAAGGAATTAAATAACTTGGAACTTCAAAAGTGCTGACTTTACCGTGAACCATTTATAAAAATCTATCACCTTATGTCATAAAACTGGGGACATTATATAAAATTTTAGATAGCATTCGGGAGCATATCGGTCAGGTGCATTTCGAAGAGGTTGACTTTTATTTGGTCTCATATCTGTCTGATGTATTCTGGTCATTTCTTGATTTTGACAAAAAAAATATAAGAAAAGTTTTATGTAAGAGTTTATTGCCTTGACAACTTAACTTCGTGAACAAAGTTTAAATTACATCAACTCCTCGTTAACATAGCTTAGGTGCTAGACAGCCAATCCCGGGATATTTTTTAGTCCAAAGTTCATGCCCATCAAGAAATAATATATCTAATGTATTGTGATTTTAACGAGGCACTTTGACATAGTGCAAGACAACGAAGATGTACTTTACGTAAGGCAGAAAGAATCGTAAACGAGTCATGCATGCCAATAGGATAGTGCTGGGGAAAGTCAAAACTGTTAGATGTAACCTGAAAATGGCATAGAGATGACGTAAACAAATTAAAAATTAATTAATTTTTGAATAATAAATGGTTGACTGTGTTATGAGGTGCAAGCAGTATTAAAAGAGAGGATAATTACTTACAGGAAGAAAATTGAGGTATCAGTAACCCTAATCCAGGGAGTGATCGTGAACAGGCGATAGAACATGCAAAGACGCTGCTGCTTTCAATCTAATTACTTAAGTGCAATAAAAATATTTTATAATTGTTACTAGACAACATCTCGGGTTCGTGCTACCTCATGTTTTCGCTAATCATATCGCCGTGTTTTATTTATTTCTTTCGCGTTGATTTTTGCTCAAGAGTTCCTTTCTAACGTTTACGCTACGATAATATTCGACCGTATCTAGACTCAGAACGCTTGTTCATGCCTACTGTTTTAATAAAAAGAAGTGCGACGTATTTCCTACCACACCCAAACATTATAGCCTCTCGATAGCGGCGCTCATGAAGGTCTGATGGAGGCTACTTTCTTTTCTTCTGAACACATTTTTTATGTTCTCCCCACTTCACGTGTTCCAGCTAGTATATAAGGACAGCGGCAGTATTGTGACTATACAGTTACTACTGCAAGCATTTCATTGAAGACTTCATCAAGTCTCACCTTACCTACCACCATGTACAAGGTAACGATATATTACGGTGAAAATTTACTTCATCGTAAATACCAGGTCGGCGAGAAAGACTGTTTACTGATAGTTGTTATCTTTGTCTGCTGTTAACTTGTTAATGAAACCACTAAACTAAAACTTGCGATGTCATAGATGGTTATAGAGTAGGGCTTAAGTTTCTTTCCTCATAGATACACTTCATACACATTTCAAAACAGAAGATAAATTACAATTTTTCATTAATAGTGTCGGCTTCACTAGCGTCGCCGGTTAGGCGCGTCTGCGATGTGAGAGGTCCTGGGTTCGAATACCGGTTCGGTCACCGATATTATGTTGCTCCCCTCACTTCACCCTCATTGGCTCTTAATGTCTCGTTATTAAATGTCCGTAAAACCCTCACCTTCGTAAATGGTTCAATTAGATATCTTATATTTAAGTTAAAAAAAAAAGTGCCAATTTTAAATAAGTTATTAAACATACCCTCATTAAAGATTCAATATTATTTTTAAAAAACATATTCAAACACTAAATCATTAAAACATACAAAATATATTTTTCGAAGATTTGGAATTAAATAATTATTAAATGATTGAAAAAAAAAATAGTATTTTACTACGATTAAGTAACTTATGGCAGCTATACAACACATTCATTTTTACACAGTAATACATGTCTGAAAATAATGTCCTCAAGAGTGGCGTAAAAGTGTCTTTTAATTATTTTTAAGCAACAGAAAATCTAAACTGTCAGTAAATATATATTAAAAAATGCAATATCTTCATGGTTAATTATTTATAGTTTTTAATTCACGTAAAACTTATCTTATATTGTTATCTTATTGATTTGGTTCACAGCAATCTGAAATTATGAGGGAGTTTTTTCATTAATGGTGATAGTTATTTTCTTGGAAGGCAATTCTAGATTTTTAATAATTCACACATTTTCCTTAAAAAATTCTTAACTGTCACGCATTTTACTTCCTAGAGGTAGAATGAGTAAAGTTATTATGTTAGTCGAGTCAATAAACATGACAAAATAATACATATACATATAATAATATTAATTTTTCCTATTCTATCAAAAATTTTAATATAACTTTGTAAATCAATGTGTATTTACATGAAATAAAAGTTAATAATTTAATAAGTATGTGTATAATATCTACTTACTTCGCTTTAGATCCCACTTCTGTTTTTCCTAAAATCTCAAACTAGAAAAATGATGCGTTAATAACATGTTGGAAACAGAATATAGTGATAATTAAGTCGTTACTTTATGGACCTTTACTATGACTACTACTATGGCTATGTATTTTCTATTACTCACGCAAACACGCATGTACGTCTTTGGAAGTATTGAAGTTTATGTTTTACAAGTAGTCATCTTGACGGAAACAATATAACTATCCGGTACTTATTTTAATAACCCTTACTCGTATGCCAGTGGCTTCAAAAGCCCTCACTTTTCAAGAATTGCATTACATTGCAACAACCAATCTGAAACACAAGAAATCCAATTTGTGAACATTTACGATAACATAGATTCCGTCATAAAATACATAGTTCACAGAATAGACGCCTTTAAACAAAGCACCTCGGCATCAGTCATTGTATTATATTATTATAATACACATCTCCGGTAAAAGACATATTTGTAATATCTTTAACAATTTCTTATTTTTAGTACAGAGAAATGCTCTGTGCATAGGAAATGGCAAAGCGTTCTTAAGTCACGTATATAATATCAATAACCGTACAAGATTTATGTTAAAATAAGCACTTCAGGGCGTTCACGTGGCAAAAATTCATAATTTTATATTTGCTCAGCATAGTGATCGTTTCATAGACTTTACTTATGACTGCATTTTCTACTTGTAAATTTTTTTTAACTCTCATAGTATTCCCACAGTGACATGACAAAAGTAAAAACTTGCAAGTTATGGGAACATGGTAATAACAAAAACAAAAGTTTTACTAGAATGAAATAATTTACACTGAAGTTAGATATTATGGGCAATATACTAAAGTATTCAAAACCACACAATGAGATTCCTATATAATTTTTTTTCAAAATGTAAAAATTTTGACAATTGACTTCATTTATGCCAATTTTTAATAAAATGCAAAAGGACTGTTGCGTGTCTTTTTATTAATATTTTAGCATACTGCAAATTATGTCTAACTTCAGTCTAAATTATTTAATTCGAGTAAGACACTTGGTGTTTGTTATTACAATGTTTCTGTTATTTCTGAATCCTGAGCTTGACATGCCACCATGGAATAACTGTGACAGCTAAAAAAATTTTAAAGTGGAAAATGTAGTCACAAGTGACGTCTATAAAAAGAAATTATGTCGTGCAAATATAAAATTACGCATTTTGGCCATGTGAACACAATTAAGTCCTCTATTTTTGGACAATTAGGTGGCATGCCAGCTTATGTCTTAGTTAAAATCATGAGTATGCAATTATAGTTGTGCCATTTCAAATACTGTAAATATGAGTATAAAATGGCCTACACGAAGAAACAGAAAAGAAGAAAAATGGTTAATTAAGCGAAAAAATTCAAACAATAACTATGTTTTATTTATAAATAAATGTAGTTATTTCTGTACATTAATATTTAGACAATCAAATCACATTACACCCCAAATTGAAGGGCAATCTAATAATGGCATTGACATGCATAATCTGTAACACATTTGAAACTCCTAAAAATCTTACTTACTGCATACTACGCATATTGTGATGTAATATTTAGTTCTTAATGTTTACTCAGCAAGGGGTGAAAGGTGACATGATACCGTTCAAAAATCGCTCACTGTCTATCAATGAGCAGTAGTAAAGCACCTACTGACATTGTAGCTTTTTCCACATAATTTTTCCCCAATCACCTGAAAGACAACAATGAGCCTACTATGTCTATGCTCGCTGGTGATAATAGAGGAACAGGCACTATACTATTATATAGGTGGTGTAGATGAAGCACATTGTTACAGTGCATACATAGAGCAAGTGTGTTGATAAGAGAGGTATATGTGTTGCAGGCCCTGCTTGTTCTCCTCGTCGCCGTGTTGGCCTACGCCAGCGCAGGACTAGTCCTGGGAGCTCCAGGTATCATCGGCGCTCCTGGTCTTCTAGGCGCTCCTGGTCTTCTGGGCGCACCAGGTCTTCTGGCCGCTCCAGCAGTCGTGGCAGCGGCTCCCGCTCCAGGCTACGTGGCTGTCACCAGGGGAGCTGTGCATGTGGCTCCTCTTCCAGGCAACGTACCCTATGCCAGCCACCATGTGAACCTCGCCCCTGCCCCTGGCACTATCTAAACTGCCGCTGTCATCCATCTCTTCTCACTGACATCAAATATCCTCTTCCATTTGGACGTCTACACTTCATACACACCTTTATCCATCCCAAACGAAAATTCTTTTGATGATTTATCTGTTATAAATAAAAATATCATAGTTAAAGTGTGTTTTTTATTATAACATGAAAGTTTGATCATCTTATTACACCACAGCACCTGGTGTATGAGTAATAAGCTCAGTTCGTAAATATCCTTTATAGTTCTTGTTTAACAAAATAACCAGGTTACTATTTATTCAGAAAGTATTTCGAGATTATCAGTACACATTCCTGGAGATCGTAGAAAGAAAATATTAGAACCAGTGTCTAGAAGCAAAACTTTTATGAAATATGAAAACAAAATACCTTGTTCCCACTGGATGAGAGTGCTAGTACTACTCGACCACAACAACTAGTCCTCCTATGATGGGAAGAAGCATGGCGCTAGAAGTAGGTAGACACGTTTGAGGGAGGGGAAATGTACTGTGCCTTACATGAGTTCATGGCACATGGTCAGTGAAGATGCAGTGGCGAAATAGCGAGCCATCTGCCTGTGCCACAGTATTATGGCCGGTGCTGTTGTGCGCCATACAAGTTGCGCACGATCGTCAAGGACAACACAGCGGAATTTCGTATTTTTTCCGCGGGACTAGTTGTCGTGGTCTAGTAGTATATCAGTGTGCAAAATACATATTGCAAGTTCACCTGTATATCGAAAAAAAGCCTTGACCTAAGTCAGGGTTTGTATGCCATATGGGCCTCAGTTTATTCAGCAGCTAGCCTGTACGCCGGATTGATTCCCGGTAGAGATCAACTCGAATTTCGCATGTCGGAATTGTGCTGGACGATGCCGTTGGTCGGCGAGTTTTCTCGGTAATCTTCTATTCCCTCCCTTCTTCATTAGTGCATTGCTCCATGTTCACCTTACATTTGCAATGATGCTCGTTTTAAAAAGGATTTAAACTGATTTAGGTGAATTAAAAATTGACATTGGATTTATTTTCTTGTATGATATGAAAATTAAAGAAATATGAAAAACAGTCATAACTGAAATAAAACGTACACACCTGGGTACTACAAAGGGTTAAGTGATTGAGATATTTGCGGAAACTACTTAGCCTCAAATTTTAAAGGTAGAAAAAGACGCTTGATTGTTAATGAAAAAATCCAAATGTGTAAGACATACAAATGGTTTTCCTGTAATTACGATTTTTTTTTTTTTTTAATTTCGTATCGTTCACTTAATGCACTCCAGTCGCGATACACACTTGTAGTTAGTATTTAAAGTTTTTCAGTGCCCAGTATGCCATATAGTCAATATCGAGACCGGAGGCGTATCTAGCTCTAGGTTTTTTCAAGGAAGGGGGGTGAAATTCCTTAAAAAGTAGCTATGCATGCACCTTGAGTCAAAGAAGGGGGGGTGCAAAATGGTGCTATTTAAGGCGTTTCCTAAACAAAAATTGAATTAACATCTTTAAAATTTGTAATATTTTTAGGACAATCTATAAATAAATGGTCAATTTGGGAGGGAGGGGAAGCGGCCCCTAGGGCCGCCATCCTGGATCCGCCCCTGAGCATGGCATTCCCTTGGTGTTATTTTTGAATGTTGGTACTTTTAATGCCAACTCAAAATAGTCTAAGTAAAATTTCCGATAGACATATTCAAGTAAAGAAGTGAAGAGATTTTGGTTAGCACGTCTAGGTCTTAAGCGCTGGTGAGGGGTGACATTGTGTATGTAGCGGCGCCGGAAAATGTGTTTTCGATTTTCCCACAAAGTCAGTGGGAGAAACGATATCCTAAAAGTGTACTCTGTACATAAATTTATTTAAATACAAAGTAAAATACCACTAAATACTACGCAGATACATTCTGAATAGATACAGAACTACAAAAGACCAAGCAATTTTCAATTAATTTAAAGTAATGCAAAATCAAGTCGATTTGTAAAATAGCATTCCTCCCCCTATATTTACTTACTTTTTCATAAACTATTGTTATGCGAAACTAAAATACTCCGTCCCGACTAATACCAACTGAATATTCCACAATATTTTCACAACACGTCGAGGTTACAAGGATATAGCGCTGAATGATTACGTACTTTAATAATACCACAAGTGGGGGTGACTTGGTACGTGTGGGATGACTTTAGACATTAAAAATATACATATTTTTCCACACATATGACATACCTGAGTTAAGAAAATTACATGTGACAAATTTCAAATAAAGTTTTGTTGGAACATACAGAAAATCAAATATTTTTACAAATGTTTCGAAAGTCGCTTCGCATGTCCAAAGTCTCCCCAGCTTATGGTAATTTTACTTATTTACTTTTTTATTATCTTCCTTTTCGAAGGAAAAAGTAGGCTTATGAGATCACCTTTTTGGCATGGTGTATGTGTGTGTCCCTAAAAACTTTTGAACAAGTGGACCAAAATTCATTTAACTTTGTACATATATAGTTGTAATTTGACTTGACTTTTATATATTTCGTTTACGCTATATTCATATTTACAAAAAGGTGGAAATTGAAAAATTTATTGTTGATCAAGCTAGATATCTAAGGAACCGTACTTTAGAATTCCATCAACCTTGGTACACATATAATGCATACAAAGCTGACTTGAATATAGTGTATTAAGTTCGTTCTGTGTTCTAATTTTCATAATGGCAGCAATTTTTATATTTTTAGCATGGTATCATGTCTTAGGAAATATTTTCCAGAATTTCACCAAACTTGGTACACATGTACTATACACAAAGCTGATTTGAATATTGTGTATTTAGTTCGTCCTGTGTTCTAATTTTCAAAATGGTGGCCATTTTAGTATCACATATCTTAGGAACTTTTTATCGGAATTTCATTAAACTTAGTGCACATATACTACATACAAAATAGACATAATTTCAATTCTATTAATATGTATTAGTTATAGTTTCCCAAACTTAGAACCAAATTATTGTTTATGTTGTACCAATAGATAAAAAAAGACCGACTGTAGAATCTAGACCGATAATAGAGGCAGTAAGATAGTTGATTAAAACTTATGTTTTGTGTATTTAAACATTTAAGTAGTGCCCAAATATATATACATATACATATATATATATATATATATATATATATATATATATATATATATATATATATATATATATATTTATTTATTTATTTAAAAAAGAGCACGAGAAAAGTTATATCCAGCCTGGTGATACCAGAAAAGAAACTAATGAGCAGATGGATCATTGAATGTTCATAAATAGACATGTTTAGTATTACATTATTTTTAGATTACTTTGTCACTAATTTGAGTGAAATTATGAAAGATGCAATGAATAGAATGATTAGGGAAGCAAGTAATTTATTTATTTTTGACAACCATTGATAATTTACGCTCCAGTACTTCTTTTGTATAGAATCAAATATAAAGTAAGTAATTTTTCACGTTCAGGTTGTGAAGGGAAATTTTACCACAAAGACTACGGGTAGTAGAAATTGGTCATTTGATACAAAATTACAATATTCCATGAAAAATTCTACGGGTATTAGAGATTTTATACAGAAATTTTCTATCACTATAATCTAAAGGGTCTCAATTGAAGAACTTTGCACGATTGTTGACAACTTTTGTATTGTAAATTCATTAAAACTGTTGCTTTCAAACCCATCTATGTCTAACACATATTGTATAAAACAATCGAGCAACGACTACTTACAATGTTTCAGTTAAGACTTTGTTACAATGAGCGAGTCAGACTATTCACATGATTAGCAACCTACACAATACAGTTCGATGGACGTTTACTATTTTTCAATCGCTGCACTTTGTCAGTCGGACAGTTTGCTCCTAGTCGGAGAATCCCATGTTATATTTCACGTGTTTTACAAGTGTTTAACTTTTTTAGTTCCTCTTTTTTATTTTCACGCATTGGTATCGTACTGAATCATCTCAGAACCTTTTTTTTTACCATGTGTTGTTATTTCTAATAAATTATAAACACTTATGTATAGAGATTAAATATATGGCACAACTCTGTCAGTGTGAGGGTAAAACCAAGCTCTGATCTATATGTGTGCCAGTTAAGTGTATTCTGGGTGTATTGCTTCTACACTGTACTCGGGAAAGGTTTACCTGCCAACTCATGGCAATATAAAAGATTTAAAAAACCAACAGTGCATTGTAAGCATACCGATTGAATGCAACAAATGATAAAATATGCAGGATTGAGATAAACAGGAATAAATGAAGCATAAATTAATCAAGGAACAAGTTGTAAAACGTCCATCGACTTTTATGTGTGTCACATACATGAGCGGGTACGCATCCACAATAACTACGTTTTCTAAAGGCAGTAATTGAAATGCCATATTATTTACACATCTGGGCAGAAGGTGTGAGAGCCTAGTTCCTGTTATAAGTCTATATTCATAGGGTTGTTCTACAACTAGCCACACGGGGTAACAGCGCTGAAGTACATCAAATTCGTAAAGTTGTATACACGTCCCTGTGCACTATTATTAACTGGAGACTGCAACTTAAACACCTATCTTCGAAAACATTAAAATATTATCGTTTACTATCGTATATTATTTTCAATTGTATTTAAAAAAAACCTGTAACTTTTTTAAGGGAAAATAATTATAAAAATAATTGTTGACTTTTTCCTTATAATTTTAACTAAAGCTTCTTCAATGAATTTTTACAAATTAGTTGTAAAAACCATTAAAATATATGATAATTAACTGTGGTGCATAGTATCGGCGGTTATATAAGAATTGCCAGAAGTGGCCTGATAAGTACAGAATTCATAATATACTGAATTTAGTATATAAAACAGAACAATTATCAACTTAGACATTTGGATACTTCCTCTTTTTTTATTTTAATTGCAATTCCATTTATGCTGTTAAAAAAACTGTCAATTGTCCATTACATTTTGAAAATGGCTTTTATAACCTTCTAGAGACTGTTTATTGTACAATGTGAATATAAAAATGATTTATAAGTTTCTACTGCATGTTTATTACGAGGAAAATTATTTGTTCTAAATATTCTTGTAGTTTAAATGAATGAAAAAAATTATAGCAAACACGAGAGCGCGTGTATGTGTGTGTATCATTTTTTTTTTTTTCATTTTTAAATCTATTTTTTAGGACGACATAATGCTGTACTGAAATCGGCCCACGATTCTACTTAAAATAACGAGAAGAAAGTTAGAGCAAGATGACAAAGAAAAAAAGGATTCGCAATACCAGGTTATTTCCATGGAAAATATTTATTATAATACGGAACTGAATAAAATGTTTCTAAGTAATTAAAAATATATGAGATGGAGTCCCGAGTAAATGAGTGACGTGTTACGAATAAATTTATCTAACAACTGTGACTACTGTTAATAAAAATTATAACTTGAGAACAGTAAAATCTATGCTTGAGTTCGTTACTTACATTGCAATGTTTTTATGTTAACAGATAGCAAAATCATGGGGACTCTTTTAGTTTTCTGAGACAACATATCACTGAAATGGTGCATGAACACAATATTTCTCTTTAAATAAGACGGATATTAGCTGAAATGAATTAAATAAGTTGGAATTCAAATGTGCTAACTTTACCGTGAACCAATTATAGAAATCGATCAGCTTACGTCATAAAACTGGGGAAATTATATAAAGTTATATATAACATACTCATATCGGACGCATTTCGGATCTGGTGCATTTTGAAGAGGGTGTCTTTTATTTGGTCTCATATCTGTTTGATGTATTCTGGTCATTTCTTGAGTTGAACAAAATAATATGAGATTTTTACGTATTTGTTTATCGCCTTGACAACTTAACTTAATTATCAAACTTTACATTTCGTAAACTATTACTGAACATAGCTTAGGCTCTGGACAGCCAATTCCGTGATATTTTTGGGTCCGAAGTTCACGCCTATTTAGACATCAGATAAAATATTATATTGTTATACGTGTGGGTGAATTTTATGAGGTACTTTGACTAAGCGCAAGACAGAAAACCGTACTTTACGTACAGCAGAAATAAATAATACGACATAAACGAGTTATGCATGCCAATATGATGGTGTTAGAGAATAGCGAAACTGTTAGATGAAAGCTTCGAATGTCACAGAGATGGCGTAGACAGGTTCAACATTAAATAATTTTTGCGTTATAAATAGTTGTTTGTGTTATGGGGTGCTATTCATTATTCAAGCAGGATTACAAGAGAGGATACTTACTAACAGTAACAAAATCGGTGAATCAGTAACCCTAATACAGGAAGTGATCGTGAACAGGCGGTAAAACAGCAACGGAGCTGCTGCTCTCGATCTGATTATTTAAGTGTAACAAAGAATGTTTTATAATTGTTACTAGACTGCATTTCGGGTTCGTGCAACCTCCTGTTTTCGTAAAACTAAGGTTAATTCTACTGCAGGGTAGAAAGATCCATGTTAACAGTTTGTCACAGGGATAATTTCTGCCGCTTGAGCGCTGGCATCGGTAATAGGTAGCAAACTGACCAATCACAGAGCTTTCCTGAATTTTTAGTTAAATTGTGTTGATGATTTAAAACGCCAAAATGGTTTACTTTCACTTTAATATTAAGTTAAATAACTTCTGCGACTACCAGGCCTGTATAAATTTAATTTTACTATAGTTTCGTATTTTTCTGGCCCCTTAGCGATAGCAGCGAAAATAGCGGCAGAAATTTTCCCCCAAACTCTCCCATAAGAAAAACCATTTCCTTATAACCCGTAGTAGGATTAACTTAGTAAAACATATCGCTGTGTTTTACTTGTTTCCTTTACCTTCTCACTTCAGAGGTCCTCTCTAACATTTATGCTACGACCATACTCAACTGTATCTAGACTCAAAACGCTTGTTAGTGCCTCCTGTTTTAATAAAAAGAAGTGCGACGTATTTCCTACCACACCCAAACATTATAGCCTCTCGATAGCGGCGCTCATGAAGGTCTGACGGAGGCTACTTTCTTTTCTTCTGAGCACATTCTTTATGTTCTCCCCACTTCACGCGTTCCAGCTAGTATATAAGGACAGCGGCAGTATCGTGACTGTACAGTTGCTCTTGCAAGCATTTCATTGAAGACTTCATCAAGTCTCACCTTACCTACCACCATGTACAAGGTAACGATATATTACAGTGAACATTTACTTCTTTGTAAATACCAGGTCGACGAGAAAGACTGTTTACTGATTGTTGTTATCTTTATCCGCTATTAACTTGTTAATGTAACTATTAAACTAAAAATACTATACCATTGCTGGTTTTACAGTAGGGCCTACGTTAGAACCTCATAGATACCCTACATACACATTTCAAAACAGAAGATAAATTACAAATCTTCGTAAATAGTGCCGGCTTCACAAGCGTTGTCAGTTAGGCGCCTATCTGCGGTGCGAGAGATCCTGGGTTCGAATCCCGGCCCGGGCACCGTTATTTTGTTGCCCCCCTCACTTTACCTATCGGTTCTTAAAACCTAATTGTTAAATGTCCATAAAAACCTCACCTTAATAAATGGTTCAACTAGGAAACCTATATTTAAGTTGAAATAATGTGGCATATTTAAAGAAATAATTCAACACAACTTTAAATTTCAAAATAATTTTTAAAAATCAATTCAAACATAAAATCATTAAAACATACAATATGTGTTTCCTGAAGATTCAGAATTAAACATTTATTAAATTTTTGGAAGAAGAGTATTCGACCACGATTAAATAACTTATTGTAGCTATATATTATATTCATTTTACACAATGAAACTTAACTGGAAATTATATCTTCTTCATCAAGAGTGGTGTAAACGTGTTTTTAATTTTTTTTTTAAGCTACAGGAAATCTAAACTGTCGGAAAATACATATTATAAATTACAATATCTTCATGGTTAACAATTTGCAGTTTGAAACAGTCACGTAATGCTTATGCTAATTTGTTAGAATATTGAATCGGTTCACAGCAAATTAAAATTATAAGGGATTTTTTTTATTTAACGGCAATAGTTATTTTCTAGGAAGGCAACTTTACATTTTGATTAGTTCAAGTATTTCCCTTAAAATTTCTTTATTGTAATACGTTTTTACTTTATATAGATAAAATAAGTTAGGTACTTAAAGTTATTACGTTCTTCGATCCACTAAACGCGACAAAATAATACGTATGTAATGTTTTTTAATTTTGCAAACTTTTTAATACAACTTTTTAATTCACTATGTATTTATATGAAATAAAAGTTTATAATTTATTCAGTAGTAGTAAAGTACAGACTTACTTCACTCTAGATCGCACTGCTGTTTTTCTCAAACATTCAAGCTAGAAAAATGATGAGTTAATAATATGTTGGAAACAGAATAAAATTATAATTATCTCGTTACTTTATGATCCTTTACTATGATTTCTATTATGGATATGTTTTATCCATTCTTCACGCAAACACGCATTTATGTCTAGAGGCCGGAAAATTTCGCGGATTCAACGACCTGCATGATAGAATGCATTGTCCTATGCATACTCAAGCCCCCGGCCACTTGTCCACTAGCTGCTACTCACTAGAACAACAGACAATGCACAAATAGACGAGGCTTGAGTGTGTATAGGACAATGGATTCTAGCCTGCAGGTCATTGAAACCAGGAAATTTTCCGGCCTCTATTTATGTCTTTGGAAGTGTTGACGTTTATGTTTTACAAGTAGTCATGTTGACAGAAACAATACAACTATCCGTTACTGATTTTAATAACCCTTACTCGTCTGCCAGTGGCTTTTAATGCACTCACTTTTCAAGAATCACAAATCACTGTATCAACCAATCTGAAAAATACGAAAACCTATTTGAGAACATTTACGATAACACAGGTTCCTGTATAAAATACATAGATCACAGAAAGAAACCTCGGCTATCGTCGTTATATTATATTATTATAATACACATCTTCGATAATATACATAATTGAAATCTATTTAAAAATTTCTTATCTTTAGCACACAAGATTCATGTTAAGGTAAGCACTTAACTCCTCTATTTTTGGACAATTATGTGGCATGCAAGCTTGTGATACAAAGGTTCTTAGTTTAAATCAGGAGAACGGCAATTATAATTCGCCATTTCAAATAAAAAAAAGAGATAAATTTGTTAAAATGCCCCTTCCACGCTGACAGTTCTGGAAAGTGAAGACATGTGAAGCAGCTACATTAAAAAAATTTTTGTAATTATGCTGGAGAATAAATATAAATTACAAACATATCGTTCTTTCACTGGAACTAGTGTGGATAAAATTCGGAGTAATTACTTGAACCTTAAATAAGAATAGAACTTTGCCTACATGAAGATACAAGAAAGCAATGAAAATTTTAAGCGAAAAAAAATCAAATAATATCCGTCTGTCATATTTATAAATAAACGTAGTGATTTCTGTACAATAAGATTTATGTAATCAAATTACATTACAGCTGAAATTTAACAGAAATATGATAATGTCACTGACATACACAGTCTGTAACACATTTGAAACTCCTAAAAAATCTTAATTAAAAGTCAAAAGTAGACTGCACATACTGTACATTGAGATGTAATGTTCAGATCTTAATTTTTACTTAGCAAAGGATGAAAAGTCACACAATACCGTTCAAAACTCGCTCTTTATTTATACGCATCAGTAAAGCACATACTGACATGAAGTATTCGTTCAACTTTGCAGAAGTCTGTAAGATTCTTGCCTCAGTACAAGACAAGGCCATTGGAAGGTAGAGACGAATAGGTTAAACCTGCAATATGGCGTGGAGTACAGGAAGTGCCTTGTTACAGTGCGCACTTACATAGAGTAGATAGTGATAATAGAGGAACAGGCACTTCGCTGCTCTGTGGGCAATGTAGACGAAGAGACTTGTTACAGTGCATACATAGAGCAAGTGTTGATAAGAGAGGTATATGTGTTGCAGGCCCTGCTTGTTCTCCTCGTCGCCGTGCTGGCCTACGCCAGCGCAGGACTAGTCCTGGGAGCTCCAGGTATTATCGGCGCTCCTGGTCTTCTGGGCGCTCCAGGTCTTCTGGCCGCTCCAGGTCTTCTGGCTGCTCCAGCGGTCGTGGCAGCGGCTCCAGCTCCAGGCTACGTGGCTGTCACCAGGGGAGCTGTGCATGTGGCTCCTCTTCCAGGCAATGTGCCCTATGCCAGCCACCATGTGAACCTCGCCCCAGCCCCTGGCACTATCTAAACTGCCGCTGCCATCCATCTCTTCTCTCCGACATCAACTTTATTATCTTCTCCCCAACCTAAATTCCTAGGCATTTTGCCAACCTTCCTGTTTCATACCGACAGCCAACTGCTCTGTTATTCTCTGTTTTGTAAATAAAGACTGTGTTAAATGCTATAAAGCACTTGTGTGTAACTAATTAAGTGACCAAACAATAATAAGTTCCTAAATCCACATAGCATTTACACAGTAAGGACTACTACATTAGTCGATTGATACATTTCCACAACTTCCTAACACAGATATTTTAATTTGTACAATAAACATGTAGGCCTATTCATTTGTGTGTTGTTTTCCAACAGTTAATGTCTGATGCTATAAAAATTATTAGTGAGTTAGCTTTCTGGAAATGCTTAAAAATTGTTAACTTACCCGAATACAGCCTATACCTGTGACATGAATTCTTTAGTATAGCAGTAATTTTAGTCCTAGCTATAGTTTTTCTTTTAACTTGGCCTATACCTGTGGACTATTTTTAGAACATAAAAATTGTCTCTAAGATAATAGCAGCCATAACTTCGTAGGCATTTTTTCAATTGGCAAATCTTAATTTGTCAGTCTATGGTGAGAAATATTACTTTATAATACGGAACGGTTTTGGAGAAATAAACAATATTAAATTGGCAAATAGGAATACAAGGTCACAAGATGAAATACTACTTAGTTATTTGTTATTAATAAGGTGATGTTCATTATGGTTTTAAATGTGTTGTTTCGGTAATGAGAGTATATACAACTATAGACTAATAGTGCTGTTTATTTTAAATACATAAATATATAGTATACTAGCGGGTTTCCGCAACTTCGATTGCGGGATTTTCAATTAAATGCGATAGTATTTCTGAAACAAAAAAGTTTTGAAAAATGCTGAATTGGCCACCTCCCTTGAACACTAATTTCTTTTGGTAGAAACAAAATAGTTTTTTTTTTCATTAAACTAAATTCTTTTTGGACACCCTGTGCTGCTCCTATACCCCATTCTGAACTGTCTCCCTCTAAAAGTGAGTGTTTTTTTTTTTTAATTAAATCTTCGCGGACTCAAGCACAACTCACCTAAGATTTATATTTTTTTACTAAGTTTTTCGTGTGTCCCATTCGCCCATCTATCCCGTTTTGCCCCCATGGTTAAAAAAATAATTCAAACAATTCACAACAGTTCACTAAATTTTTTGGGTAACCTATTCTGCCACTCTTTCACGTTTTGCCTTCCCTCGCCCAATTTTTTGCAGAAATTTCATTGCAGTGGATGACTGGTATGGAACCACATAGAAGATGAACAAATACTCATTTTATGACATAAGCTAGCAGTCCGCCCGCGGCATCAGTCTTAACAGCGAGTATTTACTTCAACTGAAGGTCCTTTACATACGCCAGATTAATAGTTCGGCAATCAAGTGTTAGGTTAACCAAGCTGCATGCTCATCTTCCTCTGCAGCTGGCTACGTAGCTATAGCTGTCATTTGAAAAACTGAGCTTATTTATAGTCATAGCAAAACAGACCATGAATACAAGAGATTATTAGGTTGGTATAAGTAGTATACGGGGTATGACAACTCGCTTACATCTAGCGCGATTATTGATAACAGTGTTCGCAATACGTACCGTCTAACATTAATTAAAAATATATAAAATATTCAGGCACTGAGCACATAGAGGTTGTACAACCTTATGTAACGGTATAGTTGCAGAATAATAACTTCTTTATGAATTGCTCCTCTGATGCTGTACTTGCTTGTTTGGATCGTCTGCTTTGAGAAGTTTACAAATATTACATCCCCTCTCTCAACCGGATGTTTTGCAGTTATTTTCTCAAAGTAAAAACGTATATAATTATAATTCGTATTTACGTAGACATCATTCTGGAGCAAAACATATATTATTGTCTCAACTGATAAAGTAGATATCATTGGGTGAATAAAGAAAACATTTTTGCACTTTTTCACCTTTTTAGTGATCGAACTTTGCAAAATCTTATCATCATGTGTTAAAAATTGGTATAAGTATCCAACTGAGGTGAAAATCATGACGACAACCCATTGAGTCAAAGTGTAATCGGCTATTCACTTAAAAAGTGTTTTATTCCTTCACAGCTCTAAGACTTAGGATTTAGAAAAGTTCTGAAATATGTTTACGGGCTTTGCATATTCATCACAATTAAACAGAAAGCAACTCTATATCTCGAAGTGGTCAATAGTACTAATGGTTTTATCTAAATCACATTTCATGTATTTTCATCCCCGCAGGGTTTGAATTTCGGGGAAAAAATTTAGACAATTAAGGCTATTGTATTGGCATCAAATTTAAGTGGAAACCGTGACAATGGCTAGCTGAGTTCCAGATATGTCGACGATTAGTTGAAAACACTTTTCATCCCGTTTCATCACTTTTCGTCCTCTTAGGCGTCATATTTCAAAACATTGATACATATCGGTAATGATTAAAAAGCACAGACTTATTTTTTTTATACATTTTGAGTTGAATTTTGAAAACATCCTGAAAATGTATTTTGGTTCTTTATGTAAACATTATTAATGTAGTATGTTCTATGATTATAATATAATCAGGTTGGTATTACATATTATGATACATCATACATATGTAACATCTTAGGACGAAGCTGGTTCAGGTTTGGATGTCGAGCAAGCAACATGTGAGAGTGTCAATAAAGCAATTAGTTTTAACCTGTTATTTTATTATACTGCAAACAGGGCTTTGATTTCTCGACTAGTTCGATAGTTATGGAAGAATAATCGAAAACACATTTCAGGTATTGTCACCACCTTAAAGGTTTAAATTAGAAAAACCCTTATTAAATTGGCTAGTATTCTTTTTTTGTGATTGATTCATTGAAGTAAAAGTCACGACGATAGGCCGTCGGGTTCGAGATATGTAGACGAAACCTATAAAACACATTTCACCCCCTTTGACGTCCTTAGGACCTAAAGGGATCACACTCAAATGATTTCATATTTCTGGGTCCAGCGGTTTGGGCTGCAGTTTGATATGTCAGTCAGTCAGTGTTCTCTTTTATACGTAGAGTTCACAAGTACAAGGAATTTCAGAATTATTCAGTCTAAAAATGATGACCAATGTTAAGTGACTTGTTAAATGTTAAAACATCATTGTAATATTACGGAATATTAAATTCCTTCTTTTTATACATACGTCTGTAGACATAGAAGTAGAGGAGAAGAAAACTTGGGCAAGACAAGCTTGTACAACAGAATACTAAAAACTTATAGTAGTAGACATAGTTCAGTACTGTCGAAACACGGCTATCGTGAAAAAAAAGCTGTATATTCCAAAAGAAAAGTAGTAGACATAATATATCCTAAGTTTTTAAGGAAACAACTATTCCAGGACCCTCAAATTTAGCGCATGGAATGGTAACCGCCAGTCACACAGCCTTGAAAGAGGAAATTCTCTGTTACCACAAAGATCACAACGTCGAAACCAGTGCCTACTCTTATCTGCGTCGAAGTGAAGAGTCGGCGTTTTTTCTCATGTGCAGTAGTCAGCTATCCGAGGGGCGGGGGTGATGTTGGACATAAATTTAGGCGACGCGCCGATCAGAAAAACAGCGTTGAAGGGGCGAAGCGTGCTAGTGATTTCGCCTCTAGTGGAACAGGAAAAGATGAATGACAGAAAGACCAACACATTTCCCTGCCTGGTAGTAGCCAGTGCTAGTGGCCGTACTCCACTGTCACTAGCAACACCCCGAGGAACAGTGGTAACACGAGAGTTGAGTGAATAACGTACGACAGATGTGTGCATTTAATAGTATTTTATAAAATTAGCTCTAACTCATGTAACACACTTGGACCTGTGAATGCTTCTGGAAGACAATTCTTGTCTAACGTGAACAGATTTATAGTATTCCGAATAGTTATCATTAATAAGAATCCACTGTTTAAATACTAACATGAGTATCAATTACATAACACAAATCACAAGGTTAATTGCATTTATGTTGTTTACTTAACAAATTTTTATTTCGTAAAAAAATTAATAAAATACAGGATTTAAGAGCAATGTACTCTGGAGTTTACTTTCAGCGTGTTAACTTTTAGCTGTCATGTGACCCGAACATGTTAAAAATTTCGTTTCATGCTTTCAAGTACAGCTGTTGTAAATGTGTTTATAATTTAATGATGATAATGATGGCGTTGGACTTCAGGGGGATACCTGAGGCAGGACTAGGCGAGGATGATACTGCATTGGTTCGCCATTGTCTACCGTAATATGGTGATGAGGGAGCAACACAACACCCAGTGGGATAAATTTTCATCCCATTGTCCCATAAACCATGAGCTCTAGCCACGGAGCCAAGCGATCGGACTCAGTGAGTTGTTTCATAAAATTATTGGCGATTAATACAGATAAAAATGGCTGTCAACGTCTTTATTCGACTAGAACCTTCTACGTGACACATTCGATACCCTCATGACTGACAGCTTACAATACCGCTATTATACGTGATACTGATTCTTTCTCATGTATTTGCTCATGTGCAAATTTCTAACACTTCCTGCACAATTTTAAACGTGATACTTTTTCGCAACGTGCATAGTTTTTCACAGTATTTCTAGAAATCAGATAAGAGTGTGCGTATAGGCTTTTCAGAAAGTTACCCAAAATATTTCTGGAAAATGACAACAATTATGCATCACTCATTACAGCTAATCACAATTCGTGAACTCCCTTCAAAATTCGAATTTGTAACTCGTATTTTATAAAATATCGAAAGCGACTTTGAATAAAACCTAGGCGTTTTGAACATTCTTTAGTGTTTTCGAGATCTGAATCGTACGGAAAAAAGTGAACACCAACAAATTCCTTACGTTTTCACTGTCAAGCGATGCGATCTTCGTACGCAGTACGTGTAAATGAACAACAAATGTGTAGGCAATACTTCATACACACGGTAATAAACATATCGTCAACAGTTGGCATAAGGATGACTGAAACACAAGGGCAACGAGGGAGACGTGTGTGACTGACATTGTACTTGCTGAATCTTTTTCTGAATCTTCGTGCGAGTGTACGCAATAACATAACAAGGCACGGTAATTCGTATGCTCAACAAACGATAGTGTTGCATCATTACTTGTCCATTTTCAGATATAAGAGTATACGCTATGTTGATACTGCATTCCTAAACATTCTCATTACATGATGCACTCTCCACAGTACGTGTCAGTTATTGAATTGTTGCCACAGAAACAGCTGCGTGCGTTTTTTGGCAAACGGATTATTGTATATACTAGAATCGAGATGATCGTTTTACTTTCTTAGAATATACGACTTACAAAGGAGAAATGAAATGACAACTATACCTGGTGGGCGAAAAGTTGTATTCCATAAGAAGTGACTACCGTACTTGAAAGTGGATTCCCTTTTTTCATAACGCTTAACAGTTTCTTTAGCTCGTAATTCAACTCCATGTCATTTCCTATATTTGACCAAACTACTACTTTTCAAAAGTAAAATTCAACACCCAAAGTTCAGGAGGTATTTTACAATGACATTTTTGGAACATTTTCTAACCAAAATAGATACTGACGGAGGTGCATAGCAGACATGAATAAATTTTAACCGAGTGCTCTAACCCCTGGTCATTTTCGTATAACTTTTTAAAAATATAGCACGTAAAAGCTAAGTGAAGTCAAGACGTATAGCTATTGCTTTAAAAATAACAAAATTGAAACCAAGTAGTTTCTCTAGATTACCTACACGTAATTTCTTACAAAAATATTTGTAAAAAAAAAAAACAATTTAAGAAGGAGCAAATTAGCTACAATGGTTTTTACATTTAGGAAAATATATTTATTTGACTTTGAAGCAGACAATTACATTAGCGTAGCTTAAAAATCAAAACACTTGTGAATTCAAATAGAAATATAGAAATACATGTTAATGTTTCCCATTAACCCTTGACACAAACTGTACCGTTGCCAACTGAATTGCAACGACATGTCTTGCATCTTTCTGTGACGATGGTGTTTGGTTCGCACGTCACTGGACCTGAAACACAGAACATTTACATCGTATAACAGTCCAAGTGTTACATTAGACAAAAAGCAGGCAAATTGTAAACCTTAGGGTGCGGGGCGTTGGTTGCCAAATTGAATTATTTTATTTTTTATTTTATTTCTGAGAAGGAAATTGTTAAATTTGCTTCTATAGTGTGACTTACGTTAACCTTGCGCTACGGTGCAAACATCGCAGTTGAACATTTAAGGTATATTATGGCCGCAATAAGTTCAGAAAATTAAAAATATAAAAAAAAAATTGTTTGGCTGAATTCGGCCTCTCTCTCTCAAATTCTACGCATGTACTGTAAAGCTAGATAAATAGAATTCACGCTATAAACGCAAATGTCACACTTTTCTTGTCAGAATTTAAACAAACCGAAAAATTTAAAAATGCAATATGGCGACTGATGGCCGACCTTAAAAAGATTATTATTATTATGTTTAATGTCTGACTAATGCATTTTTCCTCACACCTGTTCTAGAATGATATCTGAAATTTCAGACATAACAGAACATATGAGTCTGGTATAGTTGCGCAAACTTCGTATGCCTGAAGACGGGAATATATTTAAATTCCCGAAATATCACATGCGTTGACGAAGAAAGACGATTACTTTATTCTGTATTATCTTCGTTGTGTTGTCCACGTCAATTCCAGTCGCTGCGATCTTTCTGTTGTCCTCGTGTTACACGTCTAGTTTTGTCGCCATTTTTACACGCCTTGTTTTGTTGCTCGTCGGTTAGCCTATCTTTTATATTACGTTTACAAAGTAATTGTATGTCATATATTTCTTCACGTTAGCCGATTCTGTATTACAATTCTGTTTTATTTTTTCGTACTTACGCTTTTTATTACATAGTGATATTCACTTTCAGTAGCGAATGTCCAAAATGATGGTCTAGTTTCAACTTTCATAGGAAAATAAGTAATTAACATGGCGGAATTTAAGGTAGCTCGCTATGTAGGATATATATATATATATATATATATATATATATATATATATATAAAGTGTGTGTGCGAGAGAGAAAAAAAAGGGGGGTGAAGTGGAACAGAACTGAGAGAGCGCTAAATGTGTCGCTGGCCGAAATATGTACTGAGCATCATCAGCTGTAAGCCCAAGCCACTGGTGTGCATAGCTCTGATATTATTATATTATTATATTTCCGATAGGTCTACAATCCATGACAATATAATTTTTTTAATGAGAAGTTACGTGTAATGTCCAACGAACATTTCTTTCTATTTGCTGTATGTTTCAGGTTGATATTTCCCCAGATATGGCAGTATGAATTAGCTATATTTAGCCATTCTGAAGGGACTGAAAATTGTGTTTATAATATTTATACATTTTTTTTTTTTTTAATTTCAGGAACATAGTGTGGAGTGTGTGTTCTTTTCGTAGCTATGCAGATGCACATTAAGAAGTTACGTCAAAAAACGCATAATATCATCACTCTGCGACCCATTTTGAGCACACGTAGGAAGGTGCCGTGACAGAGTTTTTGTAAACAAAAATATAGACTGCGTGCCTCTAGAAGAAACCCAAATATCTGTCGAAAATCAAATTCGCATGCTGTTCTTACCTGATGAATTTAAAACCACGGACATCAAATGTGGCTAGCAAACCACGGAGCTCCTACAAAGGTAAGGTGAAATCAAAATAAATTTGTTGTTAGTTCAAAAGTGAAAACAGAGGAGGCAATTGGTGCAATGCAAAGAAAACATTACAAGACATTATGTTTAATGTTAATCCCGCTACTGAAGATGAGAACTAAATGGATGCATTTCAGGTTGGGAACAAAAATCTGAATTTGTGATAGGAGCATCACTAAGTAACACTTATTCTTTAAAGTACTAATTTTAAGGGCTTTAAATACCAGGCATTCACAATAATTTCCCTGTGTTTTCGGACGCGTTTGTTATCAAACGAAAGTTTCACATAAGCTAGGGCATATTTTTTATTCGCATTACAGAAATATAATATTAAATAAGAAAAATAACTTTAATAACTTTACTTTAATATATTTAGTTTCACCCCCAGAGTTTCGTAACTTTCGTCAGACAAAATGATGAATTTTCAAATGTGTGTTCATACGGACTTTTATTTCCAAGTTACTTAATGAGTAACTCGGCCATAATTTTTGGTCATATAATTCAGAAATAGGCACTGTAGATAATTTAACTTTGCAAATATGCATATATTCCTTAAAATCAGAGTTGCTGAAGGAATTTTATGACTGCTTACCTTATCCGAAAATTTATTGAATTTTCTCATCTGCAAATATCTCATTTGTTTAGTGCCCTTTCGCTCTCCAATTATAGCTCGAATGCAGACCGTAAAAGAAATTTCGAATAGGAATTCCCATGTGCAAACAGCAGATGCTCTTCAGAAGAACTTTCTGGAGACACGCTAATGAATGCAAGTCGTATTCTTAAATTTAATAACCTTGACATATTTAGCTATTCTTTAATTCTGGCTTAGCAGTAACATTACGGTTTCCGAAGGGTATATAAGTAGTTTATACGTAGTTCTTTAGTCCAACCCAGTTTATCAGTACTCCAAAAAGAAACAAAGAAAGAGAAGGAATATACAATGTTTTATTTACTTGTAAAGTTAGATCAACTTATGTCTGCGGATGAAATTACTTCGACCTCTCACATGTGTCTGTTTCACTAAATTGATAACGCTAAAGTATGTTTTAAAACATATAATACGCTTGTAACATAAAGTGCAACATACTGTGAATAGATTTCACGTTCAAGTTACGACAAAAACTTATAAACCAAGTTTTAAAACAATAATGAATCATTAAAAGTAATCTGAAATCTTCTTGAAGTTACAAGTGAGAAACGTTTATTACCGCAGGCTCTCTCCGTACAAGCAGTCCCGTTGCCATACTGATTACATCTGCATTTGTTGCATCCCATAGTGAACTTAGAATTCGGCTCACACACTGTACCTAAAACAAAGATAAAACATACCTAAATATTTCAAAATTATTTTAGCAGCAATAACATACTACTGAAACAGATTTCATCCAACTGATTTCACTACGTAACAATACAAGTCTAATATACATAAATCTTTGTAGGTAGGCCCTATGCTAGTAAAAGCACTAGTAATAATATTTTAATGAAATATCTTCTATCTATGTGTTACTTCTTAAGCGGATTGGCGTAGACTATGTATTTTATTTTTAATGGTGTGATACAGCAAACATTTATTTTATCAGCACATTTTAAGTTTCAAATTGGGCACCATAAATATTTATAAACTAATTTGTTTGAATTAAGCTTCCAAGTACTTTTTTTTTACTGCAACACAAAATAAAAATGATTTAAAATGTATGTGGTTCTTTCTTGATATGTAAACAACGAAATAATTTTTGCCATAAAAGTAAAATATTGTTTTACTCTAGGCAATTACTAGTAGGTCGATTCAGTAATATAAGCAGCTCAGGTCATTAATTAAAATATTTTCCCATTCTTCCTTCATTGATTATGATATGACATAAAACATGTGTTCCGTAGCCTGCGTTCCGATAGTGTGTGCCGTTACTTCTAATATCCTCACAAAAGCCTCATAAATGTAGTTGAAGCTGCCAGTTTTGTTATCAGATAACGTAACTCGAGCAGGCCACCGCATCGGCTTCTCAAGGAATGGTTTATAATGTAATGGAAGTTTTATTTTGGTACAAGACTGTGTACTTGACGTCACTGGTGACAAATATACACTCAGTAACATGAGTGAAGAAGGGACCTTTAAAATTTAGGTCTTGTTAAATATGAAAACATTTTCATTTATCTCTGTAAACAAATATCCAATAATTACAAACAATTATGAATACAACATTCACATCATACATAAGAACAATAGAAGAAACAACAATAATAAAATTTCATAGGATTAAACATATAAAAGATAAACTAAGCCGAAAAAAAGTTTTAAAATGAGCTGTCGTCTATTTGTTACTTGTTATGAGTCCTGAAAACAGTACTATAAATCAAAACATTAAGAACGTTCTATTACACACATTTCCATTCAACTATTGCATACGCAATCGTATTATGTGGGTCTTTACACACAGCTATGATTTATTTCGACACAAAAAAAGCAATAAACGTTTCTTCAAGTGTTAAGCATAAAACACTTCCTATAAGTCCTACTTAAAATACCAATATACCAAAACATTATACGCTGAGTGTGCATTCACGTTCTCTAATTCGCGAAGCAAACCGTATCGTATAGTTAAAAATATGTACAAAATCAGCGTACATTAAATGCGTATAGATTAAGAATAATACAGCATTCAAGCTCTGTTTAGGAAAAGATTGAAGATTGAATTATTTAGGTCTGACGAATTTTAAATCTTTGCCAAAATACGTAACCTTTGAGAGGAGGGATAACGATTTGTAAACAAATCCCACTAAAGCTTACAAGAAACAGAACAATTTTCTGAAGAGCCTTAAATTACGTGGTAAGTTTGAATATATGATTATTGAACAAGAAATGTACAGCATGAAAGAGGCTGAATTGCTTGGCAAGAGTGTGATCATTCAAACCAGGAACGAATCTGCCACAAGAGTATGCTCCAAACGAGTCAATAAAAACTGTAGCTGTTAAAAAGAGTATGAAGTAACATTCTTATTCAGCTCATGCAGCACTAACTACAAAATATCAGCTTAAAGTGGCTATGTGGTAGTTGATACTGAATTTGATGTTTTTTTCAAACCATGTACAGTACAACTGAAATTTGGTAAAATTGTATAGTACCTATTGCAATCCAACCTAAAATGTCAATTTAAACAACTGTAATACTGTGTTTTTTTTATCAGTGCCATATTAGTCAGGTATCATCAGTACATTGGTATTCGATGTTTTATGTAACGCTGGCATCTTTTATGGAGTACTTGTTTGTAAAACTGCAACTAAAATATTAAGTTTTATACTATTTAAAACGAATGATTAATTATTTCCACATAAGATGTTTGGCTGAAATTGGTTAAATGATACTATAAATTAAAATTTAAAAAATTATATAGCACCGATTTTGAAAATATTACTTAAACATTGAAATTCTACGTGTTAAATTGACTTAAAGCATTTTTCTTACACTGAAAAATTGATCGGAATGGGTACACAGTATAACCGACGTACAGGTGTGTATAAAGTCTACCGATAAACTGCCTCATGCAAAAGTAAGCAGTAAACATATTGGAACCTCGGGCCTGAAATCAATATAAAGGGAGCAATAAGCCCCTAAAAATGAATTTTGAAACTGTAGTTTCTCAAAACATCGTAAAGTAAGTAATATAAAATGACAGTACTCAGAAAATAGTTTAATGATGGGTTTTTTAATCTCACAACAAACGCTCGTTATTATCTCCCGTCTTAATATAAATAACACGGATATCCTTCCTCGAATTGCATACAACTTTTGCACTTTCTAGATATTAAGACATTTTTATACGATTTATTGAGCATCATGACATGCGTAACAAAATACGTCCTCGTGTTGCAAGAGCGTACGACACACAATTTTCGTTCAAAACGAATTTTAATTTGACGCGATGGTACAATGCCTAAGTACAAAGTTAAAAACCTGCATTATTGCCCAGGTATCAGGCAAATACGAATGACCATGTTTCAGTTAACGAAATCGGAAATTTCGTGTGAACGCGATATCTCAACACCGTTGTTGTGTACCTACTTAAAGTTTTAATTTCGAAACGAGTACTGCATTTAAACACCTGGCAGGTGGTCAACATGCATAACTCCCGAGAACTAGTGGTTACCGGTATCAATGAGGCAAAGTAACAAAGCTAAGTGTATCGTTTAGAAATGACGTTAATTACAATAGCGTAAAACAATACGAAATACACATCTACGCGCGTAGGATGCGCGTGCAATTTCCATCAACGGAGATTCAAGAGTGAGGAATTTATTGTGGCGTTTCAAGCATGAGTGTGAAAAAAACATATAACGCTACATTTATGCGTACAATAATGATGAGTGTTCAGTGGTAATTGATTCTGATACTACAACATCTATATCCATAATATCCAGAAGCCTTGTGTAACTAGTTAGCTAGTAATTACCACTTCATACCATAGTCCGTTTTCAATGTGCATACCATCTATGCTCACCAATATCACTCGCTGTACACTGAAAACAGTTTATAGCCCAACCACATTGGTGAAACTGTACTGCACTATCACAGCAAGTTTTTTTTCTAGATTTTTAGGCAACGTCATTAATATTAACTAGTTTTAAATCTACATGCCTAATAAATGTGTTATGAAGTCCGTTTTAACATCCTTACACTGCATGTCAGCTATAGTCTTGGCTTGGGATGTACTGCACGAACATCGTACCAATACCACCCCCTCCCCATGAGGGATGCAGTTGGTGGAGTGGCTAGAGCGTTCGACCCCCCATCCCAGTCCCACCACTTCAAGAAAATTCGAGCTCGATTCTAGGCAATGTAGAGACCCGATTTTTCGGATCTAGGAAACGTGGCTGAGCTCGCCGTTTGTCAGGTTGGTTTTCTCGGAGAACTTAAGAGGGCGTGATTCATAGTTCAACGCTTAAAGCGGATTTTACAATTGTGCGACACTGCGATAGCGACGACCGACGATGCGACGGCCTGCGAACTTCGCGAACATCGTCAATCGATTTTACAATAATGCGATAGCGACGTTGCGTTTCGTTGCTTTTAGTGCCATCTTTTATCAGAAATAGTAACGAAAACGAACAAATGAATCTCGATTGTTGGCGATTTCTCCAGTTGATTGCTGTACAAATTATGTTGAGGGTTATAAAAAAATTCCCGTATCAGAACTTCATCAATTAAAAGCTCTTCTGCTTAATTCGTTGAACTTGAAATATATGATAAAATTATCCACATACGTTGATTAGTAAACACAACAAGTTAATAATGTTTGTCACACGTGTTTAGGTCGTATTGTAAATTACTTTGACTGGTAAAATAATTTACTATTTTATTAAATGCTTCTATTTAGTTGTTTATTTACAAATATGGTGGTGTTTTCTTCTTCTTTTTTGTCGTTCCTGTTCGCATGCCAATTTCACAGCTGCGATAGAACATGTCCTATCGCAGCCCTTCGCGTCGCTGTCTTCTGCTTGCTCTCCTCTGATTGGCTAGCCACTTTTGCCGTACTGTCGTTGACGTAGTGTCGCACAATTGTAAAATCCGCTTAAGGCAATAATTTATAAATTTAGGTTTCTTGGAGCCAATTTGCGAAAATTAAACAAAAGCAATCCTAGACAATAGTTTTAGCCAACGTTTTCAACAAAATTGTTTCCAGTGTTAGGAACTTCTGAGGCACAATCTCTGACGTGCATTTAACTGCGGCGCAAGAGATCACGCGTAACGAATTAGTAATTTTGGATAAATTTTTACACATAAAGTTTGCAAATACCATTTTCTAGGATTGTCATTGAGTATTTTATCCATATTGGCTTCGAAAAACCGTAGAAATCGAATGATATTTTCGGCGTTTATGTATCTACCACGCACTCTAAGGTCATAATCCATCATTTCTACTGCTTTTACGATAATTGTTTTTTTTTAATCCTAAACGAGAGCAGATATAAAAAATTTGTTGCACAATTTTGTTAAAAAGACAGTGTATACCATGATAACTAATTTTTTCAGGGCAAAATATACACTGGTAGCAGCAAATTATGCAATTAAGTAGCCTATATTCTCATTAATGAACTAATTAGCCAAATCTATAAAACTCTTTCTCTAGAAAACATTAGTCTACATAGTAGACACAATTTTTTAACAAAACTGTGTAACCGTCTTTTGATACCTGCTTTAGTCTATAAATTAAAAAAAAAATACCGTGACAGCAATATAAATGATGGATCGTGGCATTAATTTCCTTCGCCCGCCGCACGCCTACGGGCGCCCAGTCAGGATTCTGTTCTCTGGACATCATGATGCCCTGACATTCGAGTACTCTCCTAATATCATATTTATTTACTCTCGTATGGTTTCAAACCACGATTGTGATAGTTCCTCCTGCAACGTCCGCGGATATAATTGTTTCACGGACGAGAATACCTTCAGGTATTTAACCGAGACTGCCTTGCAATAGGGCTCAACCCTGCTGTAAATAAGATACGAGGTTACTTCTCGTAAACGTAGTTTATGTCGGCAAACTGCTGCTTGACATCAATAGTTGCATGTACTAACGTGTTACATGTCTAGGCATATTTTCCACTATAACGCATTTTACATAACTTAGCATTTTAATACCTATGTTTGGGACCTTCAACCCTGTTTTGCCGCTACTGAAGAGAAAAATAATTCTCAATATAAGGTCATTTCTGTACAGGTGATTGGTAATTTATTGAAAGCTGGTGGTACTGCCTCCTTTTTCCTTAGCGTATATTTATTTGAAATATTATTTTTAATACAATGCTATTAGTAAGGTTTAAACTTTAAAATTACACCACTGTGTTAATAGCACTGAATGCGAGTGAAAATTATTGCCTGTAATTTAACTTTGTTTTCATGTATGGCTGCCAGTGATTTGTACATATGCCCTTAATCTGCATCGTTATTATTCTCTTGTAATGTTGTCATAACGAGTTACGAATAGCAGTTGGGTACCAGAGGTGCATAAAAAGAACTTTATTAAAATCATCTATACAATATAATTATTAGGGTTACAGTAAATTTATACTTAGTAGTTCAAGTGATATGTGTGAGACGTGATAGAATCAACAAATATTCCAAACAATTATAATAAAATATTAATTTTTAAACATTTTGTGTTTGTCATATTCACATTCGTAAAATACTAATACAACCTTTAACTGGGGATGTAACAGACATAAGACATGTGTCAACCTGCGTGTAATTTTTCCCTCCAGATTCCATCTTTCAGAACCTAGCTATCATATTACAAACAAAATAAAACTATTTGTGTGATATAAACACATCTATACGACTGATTTTAAAATATATATCCATAGAAATTGCTGAAATCTATCCCATCCTTGATATATATACTTATGTATGTTTTGCCAGGATGAACACCTAACTATATTTTAATATACATTTCCCGCGTACTGACGACTCTATAAATAAGAAGCTGTTATAAGACCATATCGAACCTGACTTAAACTAGCCTTTGTCCTTACATTGTCATTGCATCTCTTTCAGATTCATGCGTACTGAAATTACACTTATTCTAGTAAGCGAGTACTTACCATTTTCAACTTTCGGAAATGTTGGGTTTTCCGGGCGTTTCCCGTGACCACCACCTGCAAACAATAACTCCATCACAGAAATAGTTTCAAATTGAATTACGTTATATTATTTTTCACAACTTATGTTTCCGTAAATATTTTACTGTACTTTATTTAGATATTTAGATAATGTAAACTTTAATCTCTTTATTTCAAAATGCATCAAGTTTACAATGTACGAAATCAAAGTTTTCAATCTTTACATTTCCTAACAATAATCCAATGAATAAGTTTAAGAAATGCCAGTTATGCAGACAGCTGTGTAGTTGGCATTCTTCTATTCAACAAAGCAAACTTTGTGAATTTTTTATAGCCAATTCCAAATAACTGGCAATTCTCAAACATATTCCTTGAATTATTGTCAGGAAACGTAAAGATTGAAAACTTTGATTTCGTACATTGTAAACTTGATGCATATTGAAACAAAGAGATTAAAGTTTACTTTATCACACATACACACACACGCATATATGTATATATATATATATATATATATATATATATATATATATATATATATATATATATATATATATATATATATATATATATATATATATATATATATATA
>PNEQ01046758.1:25690-44465 GCA_003012365.1 Medauroidea extradentata | reverse complement strand
TGTGACAAGAAAATGTGAAAACCACACCCCACGAAGCGGAACTGTCAGTATGTACGGAAATTGACACCGTGGGTTGAGCGTCGAGTAAAACGACTCGTAAGCTTAGTGCGATATTAGCCCCCAGCATCACCAGCGTGATACAACTCTAAAGGCACAATGACGATGTTTTTTGTTTACATAGTTTTCCACCAACTGGTTTCAATGCCTTACGTGCACATCTGCAGCTCTGCTTCGCGGTCATTGATTGGACGTTCGTAACTATCAGCATCTAAGGATTCTACGCAAAAATTGCAGACGTGTGGTATCTCAGTAAAAATATTCCTATTGGCAAAGTCGAATGAGTGACGCCTCTGCACATATTCATGCTCTATAAATTACCGTAAAGCAGATTTATAGATTTGCATGAAAGCCACTAAAACAAATTGGCGCAAAGATATTTTTGCCAAAAATTTGCGGCTTTTTCTATTTTTAATATATTCTTTGAAAAGGAAGCGAGCCACTCGTCATGTAGTCTTGATGAAACTCTTGTAAATCACATGGCTAAGGTTAATTTTACTACCGTAAAACGGGGTGAATAGGAACAGTGGGTGAATAGGAACAAAAGTTTACAACCAAATTTTTCATAGAAAACCTCCTTTTAGAGAAACGGTTGTTATATTTGCACGTAAGAACTGCTTATAAACGATAGTGTCATTAAAAAAACATGTTTTACTGACGAGTTGTTGGCGAAAAATGGGTTTCAAATTTCGTTCCTATTCACCCAGCTGTTCCTACTCACCCCATTTTACGGTACACGTTAGAAAGATCAATGTTAAAAATTTGGCACAGGGAAAATTGAGCGCTAGTATCGCTAACGGGTGCAAACTGACCAAACAGAGCTTTCCAGAATTTTAAAGTTACATAAAGTTGATAATCAAAACGCGGAATTGGTTTATTGTCACTTTAAATTTAAGTTAAATTACTTCTGTCATTTCCAACCCTATTTAAAATTAATTTTAAAACAGTTTCATATTTTTCTGGTACACATGCGATTGCATCGAAACAAGCGGCAGATTTTCCCTATGCCAAACTCTCCCATAAGAAAACACATTTTCTTTCTAACCTGTAGTAGAATTAACCTTACACATGGGCCGCAAAATTGTGTATTCAATATAATTTCAAGTTGAACTGGCTTGGACATAAATCTGTGGGATAAATATGGTTTTCAAAGCGTGTACCTTGTTTACGTGCTAGACCTCCTGTTGTCATCAGCAATACCACGCAAGCGACAGCTAACAGCAGCTGCGTCTTCATGGTGACTGATCTCTGAATACCTACAACGTGGTCTGGGTTTTCTTATATATATACCGCTGCCTCAAGACGTCACGACGTGTTGTTCCTAGTTTTACTATCACAGTCCCGGTAGAACTATTCTTACCTCTATGTCCGATAGCAAACATCACGAACTCTCCTAAAGTTTCTATTAACGCCACATTGCCAAGCAAGGGCGATACGAGTTTATTACGTATTTTACGCCTATATGGAAACACGACAACTGACAGACGCTATTAAACTTACAAGATATGTAACTAGAGGTTTAGATTTGCTGAACATGTTTAAGTGAAATAGTACTACATTCCGTTTGACCAATGCCTTAGTCTCAACACAGCTTACACGCTTACACAACGCCTAATCTGGGAATTTGTAAAACTTAAATTTGAAAAGAGGATAAATTTTCTTAGATATCCCTAAAAACTTGTGTAACTTTATGTTTCGTAAATTGGGAATGCTTTGAGAACTGAGGAAACCTTAAAAACGTTTTTCAAAAACACTGTTCTTTTGTTTTGTGTGCCAGTCATTTTAAATATGTAGGTAAATATAGTGGCATTTCCTCATGATATTAACCTGAAACTAAAACAGGACTACACTGCACGATTAAATAAAAATATATTAAATAAGTGTCAATGTTTCTCGAATGTTCAAGGTATACTCAGTTCACGGTATTCTAGTATCATAATGACTAGGAATGCTAAGAAGACTAAATTCAGTCCATCGGATTTTATCTCTATAGTCTATATTAACTATAAGACTGACTGACACAGTCCAAACCGCTTGACCTAGAGACTCGAAATTTTGAGCATGGTACCCCCCAGGGCGTAAATAAGTATTTTTTTAAATTCAATCTGTAAGGGGGTGAAAAGGGGTGAAATTTGTTTTCAATGAATCGTCGATACAGTCCGAAATCGAGTGTCGTCAATGAACCGTCGATATAAGTACCTCGAACCCAAGGGGTTGCCGTTGTAGTTTTAACTTCAATGAGAAACATACAAAAATTTTAAAATGTTATTTTACGTGTTTCGAAATAATTCGAGCTCTAACGAGGTGAAATGTCGTGAAATGTGTCTTCTACAAATCATCGATATAGGCTACAGAGAGTTGATTTTCGCTTCTGGGTGGTGATTACGTAAATAGCCTACCCGAAAATAGATTTTAGAGTCCTTTTAAATGGGTCTCGTCAAGAAAGTGAAGGGATGAAATGTGTTTTAATGAATTGTTGATATGGCTTAAACAAATCGGGCTATCGCTGTACTTTTCACTTCAACTGAATACTCATACTAATTTGATGATATTTCCCTAATTTTTTAAATCTGACTCCTAAAGTGCTGAAAAGGCGCAAGATTTTTTTAGATTAAGCCTCGATATTTATGAAATTTGAAATATTCAGGTATTGTTCGTTCCAGAATTATGTTTACACAAATACCTAAAAAAAAAAAAAAAAAAAAAAAAAAAAAAAAAAAAAAAAAAAAAAAAAAAAAAAAAAAAAAAAAAAAAACACCTGTACAAGGTTTCTCTACTGGTTACCGTAAATTAATTACCAAGGGGGAAATTTCTGTTAGCACTCTAGTGTCATCGACAAAGAACATAGAAGAAGCTGTCTAGTGTATTTGCCGTTGCAAGTATGTCACCGTAGAGAAGTGAAATGTGCGAATTTATTATATCGATACACAGTGTTTACGAGTACATGTATTATTGTATTATTGTTTTTTACTTAATGACTACATATCTCCAAGGCCTAAAACATTAACTGGTACTCTACAAGTACTGCATGCGGGTAAATATAGCTAATTAAGTCTATGAAAACGAAATAAATGCATCATTTTGGTAGCTTTCGCAGAGCGAATATATTCTTTCTACGGTACAAATCCATAAATGGTTAAATAAACTTGTTGTAGAAGGAAGTGTTACGAAGATTGAAAACCGTTTATAGTTAACAAATAAATGTGTGCGAAACGTAAATTGTACTTTTTTTTTATCACAATGATCTCTATCAATATCATACAATCACGGTCTATGAATACAACGTATCCTCCTAAGCTATTTTCTTCTATGTTCCTTTTAAACTTCGCTCACCATTTATCTATGTTTGTTTGGAGTTTACAGAAGATTTTTGTAACTCAGTGTTCTATTTTTTTATTTATTCTGCCGTGGTTAATAATCTTATTACTGTTCTGCGATTTCTATCTTGCAGCTTAGCAATTTTTTTTCATATTCGAGTACAGCTCGGCAAGATTGAACAGCTTGGAGGTAATTTTTTTCAGTGCCATATTTATTAGCCTCTTTAATGGAATCTTGGCGAACCTTCTACAGACTGACATAGGTTTTTATTTCAATTTCAAGTATTCTTGATAGAATTTTATAAGTTGGTGCTTAAGTTTCTCTTGCAGAATTTTTGTTGTTCACTTGACATGGTTGAAGAGATTTTGTATATGAATGCGGGTTTACGATTTCTCATAACATTGTTCCTATGATTGGAAATGGAGCTTCCTATTTCGATTTCTCTCTCTCTATTGTTTTTAATGTTTGTCAATCAGCCACTAGCTATGGGGATTAGTGAGCTCATCGTTGATAATATGTGGTGGAAAACTGGTACGCGTTTATAACAATGTCCAATGATAGCGACGGAGGCCTCTACATTAGAACTGTTCAGTATTTTACTAATATGTCTCTCCTCAGTTGTTACAGTGGCTTACGAGAGATGGTAGTGGCTGGTCAGTTGTTCGATTTGCGCCTTGAGGTTTACATAAAATGCGTTCTGTATGAAAGTTCTGCGGCTGAAAGTCGCACAGTGAGGAAACTACATTACATGATCTTTCTAAGAGCCATCTTGATGTGGATTGCCACACACAGTTATCTCCGTCGCCACGTCTTCCTCAACCCACATTTCTCACAGCTGTCAGCTCTTCTGGTGATTTTTCAGGTCTCTCGGAAATGCTGTATCAGTTACACCGATATGAAAAGAAGACAACAGCTGAAAGAAGCAGCACAGAAAAATACCAATTTTATAGGCTACACTTTGATGTTTATTGACTGCGTCCGGTGTGAAACACGTGATTCAGTATGGTTTCGTAGCCACTTTTAAGGTGCAAGAGCAAGTTGATCACCTCGTTGGTAGTCTGCAGCCAATTTGTGAACAGGAAGCTTGTTTGTTAGAAATATTTTCCATGGATTGAGACGAAAAGGACTTGATTGTAAGATATATTAACTTCTATGAAGTTCAGCAATGTTTGGCGGAACACAGAAAAAGTGAAAAGTTGCACAAATCAGCTATAGATTGTCTTGGAAATGAGGCTGCCGAACTGCAAACAGTTTGACGTCGTCCTTTATAAGATTATATATTCGTATCAAACCGATTGCAAACCAGGGGGCTTAAGTGAAGTTTGACCATAAATTAAAGTAGCAAGTCAGCATTCTTTAAAACTACAATAACACTTTTCATTACATTATCCTATGACAGCCTACAACACTGTTACAAGAGAGAGACAAGAGAATAATTTAGTGTACTTCAAGGCCCTGTTCAACCGATTTTAATAATTCGTACAACTGTTCTCTTAACACTACGATGATTCAATGTGGTCAGTAATTCTGAACATAATATATCTCCACTTCTAACACTGAAAAGATTCCCTGCAAATTCCATTGTTCCAATGAAGGCAACTTCAAGCCGTTTAAATTTTACGTGACGAGTTGGAGTGTTCTCATGATAACGAAAACTAGGATTGTCTCTGAATGCAGCACACACAACGCTAACATGTTACGTCCGTATGTACACTTCACACAAGTAAATTAAAACTAAACAAAATAAAAATTTAATTATTTAGCTTACCTCCGATGTTCAACAATGACAAAACACAACGCCATTGTAATGATTGCCCGTGTAAAGCACTTTACTATAGTTACGTTATTTATTCGCACATTCTAGCACTTGGCATGCAAACGTTTCTCAAAGAACTTTAATGTTTTTCCACAAACATTAACAGAGAAGCCACTCATGACTGAAGAGTGCTCTGGAATGCAAAGAGGTTGCAGATACAGTACTCGTGCGGGCATCCGCCAGCAACATTCCAAACTACCAAGAATATGAATTTTGCACCATATCTGGGAAACAATGTTTTGTATAGCAAAAATGAACGGGAACAAATTTAACGCAAATCTACCAGAATTTTATACCTCATCTCTTATGTTATACGAAATGCAGCCGGAAATCTGTCTAGAAAACAAATCATGCACACATTCCAATTGCCATATGTCTATAAATGTGTGTCGTAGAGTAAATTTGCAAGGGACCAAAATTGTTAGTATTAATAAAACAAATAAAATGGTATTCTGGCATACTTTCTGTATCTCGTACGGTTTGCAGCATGTTAATAAAAAAATTAATTTGTAAAAGTGAACTGTTATTGACAGCTCTTCACAAAATGTTCAGGATGGTTCAAGCAACAAATCCCCAAGAGCTTATGCTTTAGTCCCAAAATACACAATGAAGTACCTTATCCTCCGCACTGTATGTTTGCATATACAGGAATATCATTTGAAAAGTATATTAGTAAGCTAAAGCGTCACATTTCGAAAATGTTTGGAATGTATTTACTGAAGTAGTTCCTTTTTTGAATGACATATTATCAAAATCAAGCAAGATGGCGCAACGATAACAAATTGTACTCGCTTCGGGAGGGCACGGGTGTGACTAACCGTCCTGAATTCGATTTTAAATAATATCCTGACATATCTCCTGAAGAATTCTGTGATGGTTCCATAACAAAGATCATGGTCTATTCCTCTCTCTCTCTCTCTCTCTCTCTCTCTCTCTCTCTCTCTCTCTCTCTCTCTCTATCTCTCTCTATCTATCTCTATTCCTGGCCTTTTGAAAAGTTGTGTCTCACCATCGCCAATGACACTGCTATCGACGATATGTAAAACCAACAAAACTTAGCTCGTAGTCCTATATAGTTAGCAAAATAAACGGAAAAATTGTTCTGAAGCCCAGAGAACAATTTAATTTCAATATTAAGTAATACCTAAAAATAGTAACTTACTTTTCTTGCTGTTAAAAATACATGCGTGTGTATCAAAGATCCCTCGTTCATAAAATACTCTCTTCAAAACAGTACAATTTAAATGGAAGTTCCACAAAAAAGCGAAATATATTTTAAATATAACTTATGATTGACTTAATAACTTCTTAGTATTTTTTAAGTTAGATTTAACCTAGTGACCAACGTCGGCTTCCGAAACATTTAGAATAACGTATTTAAAAATCTTCACTTATTTGCACATAACACTCGCAGAGTCATTGTCGGTAAATGTGTTCTTTTCCACATCTTATTTTCTGGACAAATCAAACGCAGTAGTAATGGAAGCACCCTTGGCTTTCGTAAAACTTCTAGGTTGATAAAAATAGCAGCACCGTTAACCATTTCAAGCACAGTTACCTCAGTAAAATATTTTTTGCTTATTATGACACTTAAACGCATATGTCTCTATAGGGAGACAGGCCGTTTGGACGAGAGAAAACAAGCTCAGAAACCTTTTTGGATATTCAGTTGTATTTATTGGAAAATTTTCCGCTTCACCAGCAAGTATTCTCCTTCAAAATTTAATCCTTCATTGTATTTGTATAGGCCTATTATATGTGTGCCAATAATGCCTATGATTTTTTAAAAGTCAGATTCTATTGAAACGAATACATGTTCAAAGTAATGTATTGAACAGTAATGTGTTCAAAAATTTTTACAAAATGGGATCTGTTTTTATGTTGTGATATAATACTGACAATTCTGATCACGTACTGTCCGGGATACCACTCTTGACTCTAAAACAATTTCGTCTGTAACTATTAATTCTTCTTACAGCTTGTGTTTCCGTGGTAGTCAAAATATTTACTCATTTATTTACATACGAACACGCTTGTAAATGTTACTTAAATTTATAGGCACAGAGAGTCAATTTACATTCAACGGGAAAGAAGCTAGGGGGTATCAATCTAAGAATAAAGGCGAAGTTGAGATATTTAGTGAACGGTTGACATCGAGGTGTGAGAGGAATATGTACTATCATTAGGGGATGATAGGACGTTGGAGATGATGATGTAAGAGATAATCCTGATGGTCCATGGCAATGTCCGTAATGTTTCCAACTTTTGACAACTGAACCCTGATCACCGGGGTTGGAAAGAATGGTCTGTCTTCCTCAACACCGAGGCTCCGATGTAGGGAATATTTTCCAGTCCATGTGTGTGGTGACACAAAGGGCTTGATTACGAATGCCATTTCATCGCCGAAGAGTAGCATAAACATGAATTGGACTATAATCGACTGTAAATGGCGTGATTACATTCAGTCATACACATGAAATTAACTGTCACGCCAAATGGTTCTTTAAAACATCGCATTGCAGTATCAGGTTCCTGAACAACTTCCACTCAAACCCTATCAGCATCTGAAGCTATCCATTGAGAAATTCTGTACCCTGAAATTTTTGTTAATGAATAGTAGAACAGCGCCTCTCTATAATTTTTTTCTCAGGTTAAATAATATATAACTATTTGTTAAAATGATAAGAGGAAAGTCATTCAGCCATTTTCGGAATAACGAAAAAATGCAAACTCTATTAGAGAGGGTAAAGCATACTCGCTGTGCAGGTACATTTATACCTAAACATGTTGCTTGTGAATAAGTGACCTAAAATTTACAGATGTTGAAATTTGTACAATAGTACCTTTCCCGTACGAAGAGTAACTGTGGTAAATAGACACACGTCAGGAAAATTAGAAAGAAAAGTTTGATTTTCTTTCAATATTAATACATTTCATTTAAATACGTTTCGTATGTTACTGCACTACAAGATTTGTAACAGACCACACATGTTAATTTACTTTCATATCTCTTTGAGCCAGTTTGTGACTCACGCTCAAGTAATCGTCTAAAGTGTGGCTGACAACAACTTTATCAGCGGTCGTGCACATTGCTACCCACGCTGTCGTTGGATGTATAAGCAGCAAGCAACTCGGGAAAGTGCTACTAAATGAGCCATTTTAAGTTTCACGCGCATGTCAGACCAACTGTGACTTAGATGCGCAATACCGTACACAGTTAAACAACGCGGAACATTTATGGACGTAAATACGGTAAAATTAGAAAATTATTAACCCTTGAAAAGCTCCAGAAATTATTAAAGGAAGGTATTTTGACAGCCTTAAAATTATATCATTTTATTCAAAAAAGTTTGCAATCTTTTAACAATAAGCTTATTTCTATCAAATATTTAACTAAAAATTCAGACAGCAATAGCAAAAGAACTTGCTTTGTATAATCACTTAGCGTAACTTCCGTGGTAAAACGTAAAACGTCATATTAAAACCAGCCAACTTTCAAGATTTATACTGAGATGGTTGAAAATATCTGGCTAGTTGAATCATTACATTCTCACATGAGATCGCTATTTTCTTGAGGACATATTACAGATTGTTATGTAAGTTATATGTTTAACTTCTTAATCTATTATTGTGGTTGGGGTGGAGTTTCCTCACATTTAAATGAGCGCCAGTGTTTAATATAAAAATATAAACACAATTATACAAATTATCAGTCTTGAATTGCATATTATTATACTATTTAAATCGCGTTTCCACCTAGAGGAAGTTTGATTAATGTACTGGAAACTTCTTACCTAACGATGCATCGACACTGCTTGGCGGTTGTCAATGCGATATCAGAGGGCAAACACACTGGGGGGGGGGGGGGGAGCTAGTACCGCGGCAGCATCTCGTCATCACATTAGTAGTTTGATGTAACAAATACATAAATAAACCATATACTGTCTGATTTCACTCTTTAAAATATGTGATGTAATATTATTGCAATTCTTCTAGAATCTACTCAGTTATAAGTATGAAAAATACTTTTGATAATATGTTTTGTAAATAAATTCAATTTCTGGACTTAGCAACTAGAGCTTTTTTACAAACGGCTGAAAATTACTAAATTTTGACTATAGATGATTTTTTTATTCTGGTTTAAACAGTTATTGTCACATGAATTTCACGACAGTCGTTTAGGTCCATCCTGTTTTTTTTTTTTTTTAATGCGTATCTCAACATTCAAATTTTTCTACATTTATTTCGCAATACTCTTGCACTTCACGCATGGAGAGCACAATAAGAGCGAAAATAGGGTTACGGATAATAAAATAACTGGAATACTACTGTACAATTTTCGCATAATTTTTTTGAATTGATTAAACTTTAAAGCATTGTTATTTTGTGATTTAATAAGTCGACTTGGTGATGTTTCGTTTTTCCCGTCATTAAAATTGTTAGTCCTGTATAAACTAACCAAAATATTTATTAAATACTTAATGACTCACGCCCCAGTCCCATCCGTTTCGAATCAGAAAGTAAAAAAATAAATAAAAAATAATTATACAAAAATAAAACTGTATTTTTGTTCTTAGTTGTATATGGACATACATCCTGAGTTCTAAGCAATCATTACGTCTTGCAGATCTTATTTATTGCATATTCTCAACACTTATTTACGTTTTCGCTTATACTGGACAGAGCTATAGTTGAAGCAATGTATGCATTCGTGCAGTTTTCATCTTCATGGGTTTCTGGTTTTACGTATTTGTATTAAAACCATATTTATCTCAAACTGAATGTTTTTTTCCGTGAACTGAAACTTCATATTTTGTTTCACACATGTAAAGACTAAAAAATGCAAGCATGTTGATAAAATGCTCTTAATTTTCCAGTGACAAATTTTATCATCACTCGCTTGCAGCTACAAGTGTGAGTCCATTACAATTTTTGTGATGTTGATTAAATAAACTTCTTAGTGGAGATAATGACTGTTCTAATTACCCGCACATGCCGACAACCTTTGTCTCTTATCGCATTGATATGCCATAGATTACGGTTAGACTTGATCTCACGTTTCGCGTGTATTTTCGCAGCACTGGCATAAGCAAACGACTTGTCGCAGTACCCATTCACGTCTTGAAGGTGTCGTTGATCCACTTAGTTTCCTGTAGTAGGGTCTGGAGTCATTATGGTTAGTTATAAAGAGCATTATTATTTTGTAGGTGCCATTTTATTATAAAACTGTCATAACCGAAAAAAAATACTGATTAAGGTCAAAGGAGCGAAACGTTTACATAATGCAACGTGTATTTTCAAATACTTGCATCCAGTACTTTTCACATCAAACTTTACACAAGACAGCCGCTAACAAGATGGGTTATGCAAGCAGCCCCACTTCTAATGTTTTCTCGAATTTCATTATTCATAAAATGTCTTGTTACAAAAACTGCAGTGATGTTTTGTTTACAAGGGTGTACAAAAATATTTATGGGAGATGGTACACTGCCCTTCAGCTAATAGTCTATTGTTCGTTGTTTTCATACTCGATCGACAGTATAGTCGTAAACCTGATATTAACTTCTCAGTTACTGAAAAGCAACTAAGTTCAAACAGATCTGTAATTCAAAACACAGTTTCGTAGCTCTCCAATTAAAGACTACCTTTTCAGTCTGCTGTATTTCAAAATGTATTGACTGTATATGATTTCCGGAACGTATCCGACTCTTTGCTCCTCCACCCTCCTGTATCTGACCAATCTCTAAGGCTTAACAACAGATAACTTACATAACCGTATTTCCAGTCATATAATTTTGACGTTAGCCAGGTCCTGTAGAAAACTTTATCAACCATGGTGCATGATATTGCTAACCTAAATCTCCACGGGGCAATAAATTTGTATGCAGCTAACACTTTTGTATTGTAAAAAAATGCAGATAATGTAGACTTAACATTTGAGCGTATGCAGGAAGACTTAAACCATACAAACAACGATTAAAAAATATTTACCTTAATGCTAACAAAAATATTGTATGTATTATCACATTTAAACTACCGATAGCGATTATACTAAAGACAAAGACACACGTAAGCAAATTATCAATGCTGCTAACTATGTTAAATATCTAGGATCGATTTTTGACGAGAATTTAAAATGGCTTGTGGGACTAGCATGTAAGGTAGATTCTGTGTTGACTATAATCCATTGTTGGGAGGCTGTTGCTTCTTTACTTTACTCATGTGTTCGTCTAACAGTGTCCCACTTACTATACTTAGTTCGTTATTCCTATGGTAGTTATTATTACGTCTGCCATTTTAACTTCCTCGGTATGGTCGGCGACTTTAGAATCGACTGTGGTAACCTTGTTTGAATAATTATTTTCTTTTGCAACTGGCATGCAAGGTATTCACGTGTGGTGGTGGACAAACACTGTCATAGTTCTGGTCGTAAGAGTTCATTTCGTAACCAGCATGAAAGGTATTTATGTGTGATGGTCGATGGTTACTACTGCGGAAATGGTCATGCGAGTTGGGATGTGACGGCGACGAAAGTAGTCTTTCCCTGTGATTGTGTTCGGTATTCCGCACTTGTTAATCGTGTCTTTCATACTGCAACACTTATTCACGAAATTCCGTACGTTCATTGAACGTTATCCCAGCCCATTACAACTGATATCGGTATGATAGTTGTCCCACTATCATTGCCTATAAACTCTGAATCGGTCATCTCAGGTTTTAAATTACGACTCCGCTCGTACATGTCTCTTAAGTGCTCATCTGTCTCTTTATTTTGCCTGATGACATAACGCTGTGCATGAAGTTGTGCATGCAAAATACCTTGTGCTCTTGCGTTGCGTAAGAACAATGTTTTGAATTCGGCGTAGGTTTATGTTCGAACTTCACTTGCTCCCACGAAAAGTACGGGATTGAGCTGAGATTTAAGTTACCGTATTTTAGAATTTCCTTGTCAGACAATTACAAACAAAATTGGTTAATTTTTCGAATGTTTTGTAAATACTGCTGGATTTTCTGTACATTTTTCTGCGTATATCGGGATACAAATACTCCAGTATCTCGCTAGGAGATGTAATATTGCAGCCGAATCAAATGTGTTCGTAATTTAACTTTATAAAGCTATCTACGGTGCTCCGAATCCGTCTAGTGAGATTATATGTACTTGCAAACCTGTAGTATGCTTGTACATCATATGTGTCAGAACAGTGTACTAGGAATTGTGGTCTTTGATCATCCTGATGTCAGAAACGACCTATAAACGTGTGTAGATTGTCTCTCTGGGAGATCCCAGCAAAATATCGGCACGTTCAACGGCATCTGATCGAGATTCTCCCACCTTAGAAGTGATAAGTGTACTTGCAGTACAATCACGAGCAGTATATCCACAATCAACAATAAGCTGAGAAGCAGACACCATTCCCTCAGTACATTCAGTTCGAGACACTTCACTGATGGGCCGTTCCTTGTTTACCCAGTCATAGTTATGGTGTATCTTGCTGTCTTCCCACTTTATAAGTCTCTGCACGACGTTTTTTTGTCGATGCAACATTATCTGCTCTGCTATTGACCAAGTGTTGTGAGTGCCATGCTCTGGGTAGACAAATGCGTTGACTCTCACCAAATCGGCCACATACTAGATGACTTGGAGTTCCTTAATGCATGTGCATTTCCAGCTTTGCATTCTATGCTGGCATACTAGAGTATCGCTCACCAAGGTGGCGTACAAGGACTCTCCATCCCGCGAGATTAGATGGACCACCACTGCATCCGTGATGGTGAATACTGTGTCTGTGAACTCTCCAGGGAACCAGTATTCTTCTCTTGCAATGAAGATTCGGTCTTAGTTTCAATCAGGATATCGATAGTCTCGCACTGACTTGACAATTGCCTCGCTCTGCTGGCTGGTGGTCTTTAAGACGTAGCGGCGGTGTCATGGCTTCCTCTAGCCATGTACTGGAGTGTAACAGTGCTCTCACACTGGTAATCACAGCCACTACCAGCATCACTAGTAGTGCCAGCACTCCCACAGCCAGGTTCATCTGGTCTTGAAATCTGCCAGAACTGAACAGTTTCCAGATAATGAGTCAAAGAATACAAACTTCTCTCGATCTTCCGTGTCTTCTGCTCATCTGTGTGCTTCTGCTCGTGATAGGACCTCCACTAGAACGACTTATAAAATAAATATAGCATAATATATCTTTATCGGCTGAGAGTAATTTAGGTTTTCACTGAAACATTCAACCAATACATTTGGTTGTCTTACAGTAACCATCCTTGTTCACGGAGTACTAAATAATTTTACGAATCATCGTCAACATTTATTTGTTTTGCCTATGTTTCGAACATCAGGTGCTTGGTTGAATGCTGGAATTGCACTGCTAATCTCAAACCATCCCCTAATTACGGTCTTCAAGCAGTCGGATTGTAGGAGTACACCACGGCTCCCAGCAGAGTAACTTATGTCTTCGTATACGGTAAATAAAAATTCAGAATAATCCTGGTGAGCCTTGTATTGTGATGTTACACCACTATTGAATGGTCATATTTAGGTTGTGTTTATCGCCCGCATGTAGGACAGTTTTTCCTCGGTTTTTTTTTTTTCAACTCAACTCGCAAGTCCGCTCGAATAACCTAGTTTCCAACTCTCACATTCTGTTCATGCTGATGTTCACGTTTAGAGCTATTATATCTTCAACATGTCTTGCCAGCGAGTCAATTTCCAACTGTAGGTTAGGTATATATAACCGAGCTAACTCCTCCATAATGTTTTCATGATCTAATCGACTGCTGCCTGTACTGTAATTACTTGGTTATTGATTGACTGTATCTTAAAAACATTCGTTTCTCAGCTTTGCTATTTATGTTACTCTAGTATAAATAAAAACGATACTGGATTTTACAGATTTGAATTGAAAATACGATCATGGTTGCAAATTTTTGTCTTAATAGAAGCCATTTACACCCACAAATTGCATAATTTCCCTTGGCTAGCTGTGTATTTTCAGCCACTATCTGTTCTAAACTAGCCTGCAACGCATCCTATTCAGTGTTGCCAGTGTTAGAGGAATAAAAACCCATGCTCCATAAGCAAAAGTCCCATTTCAGCAAAAAAAATTTCACAGCTGAAAAAAAATTAATATTGTCTCGAGACAGCATCATTATTTTAATGGACCGTTAATTAGTAGAATATATTGCATAGGCTATTTATTTGTTAGTTTTCAGCACCTTGTGCTCCTAGCCTTTGGAACGAACCCGTGTGGCAAGAAACACAACCAAAGAGTTAAATAAATAAAAAAATATATTATGTATGTATAATTTATACAAAATAGATACACGTGCAAACACACTTAAACATACCGTGAATACGCAATAGTGCTGAAAACACTCAGTAGATGCTATGAAGCTCATAATAGCTTACCAAGTAAGGCTGTAAATAAATGTCCCATAACATTAATATTTACAATAAAAAATCCCTTTGTTCTATATTTTATAATTGTACTTAAATGTCCCATGACCAGGCAAAACACTGATCCAATTTAGCGTCATTTTAGTTTATTGCATTTGGCTCTTACAATCCTAAAGATACTATCTGAGCTAGATTAACCATAATTTTGCGCCACAGTACCTATGTTACCTATTTGGGATGGTGAATAAGTTGCGGACTGTTTCGCTGCCCGCTTGTGACTGTGTCACGTCGGGATGCAGTGTATTCACGTGGTAAAATTCTTTACACGACATCTCTTTCCATAAATTTATAGGCAGTGCACTCCATTAAATGCGCGCAAAGCATAAATATATTTGACATATATCAGACAAAGCTTACCTTCCATAATAATACAAGGCAAATAAATCATCCCTATCTTTATCATTAAATCGCACCCCACGTTGATCAACAGCTGTTATTTTTTCGGGTCACTATTTTTTTATTTGTGGCTGCGTAGGAAACTATGGGAACTATAATAATGTGTGTATAGTTAGCGACAGCGGAAATGATTTCAGAAAAATTTATAATAAATATAACTTTACTGCATTCGAACTACATTATGCCAGTATTTCGACGTCGGTTTGGGAATTTTCCAGTCAAATAACATAAAAAGCCACACTAATGAAGTTTAATTTATGCTGTTAAATGTTTCTATTGAATTGTTTTGTAAAATTTAATTATTTACAGCTAAATAACAAGCAAATAGCAGTTTCTTAAATTATGTTTAACTCCAACTAACTCGCCAGCAGTCCGAAGAATTTAGGGGTAGCTGTCTGGATGAAAAAAAAAACTAACTATCGATAAATTCATCGAAGATGATAAAGTCGATCTTATGAAATAAATAATGTTCCACGACAACAAAATTCACTATACCGTCTCCGTTGTCGCTTTATGTAATAATCAAACATTATTTTTCAATTTCTGTTTCGACCGCCATTTCAAATTTCTTTTGATATTGTTTGAAGTAAATATGTTAAAAAATTTCCGGCAATGTCTTTCATTACTACCAAATGACACAGAATAATTTGCATGCTACAAAATAATGTCTGGCCTTAAATATTAATAAGAATTTTATAATTAAATTATAATGGTCGTCGCTTTTTGGTGTCAAACCACACTAGTCGTGACGTTAATTAAATTTATAAAATGAGAAAAAACATCATAAATTACATAGGTACATTAAAAAGGAGAAAATTTAAAATTAATATTGCTTACTGCTCTCAAAGTAAACAAACATAAGATTTCGAATTAATATCATTGTGGGCAGAAAATTGAACGTTATGAATTACGAAACATTAACAAAGTTCATTGCTCATAACCAAATTTCAGTGATACCTCACACTTTATAGTCGGTGTTCGGGATGTTTGTTAAATGACTGATTTAAGAGTGTATGTTGCACTTGTAACACTGTACGCATATTGTCAAATTTAAAATTACAGATATATGTTGTAACGGAACTTCAAATATGTCTACGGCTGATTATGGTTTTCATGAAAGTTTGTCAACTGCATTCGAAGTCAGTTTTAATTGTTCACTAGTACGATCGCCTGCTTAAAACAGGTATAAGTTGAAAGAGTAAACAACGAATTCCAGCGATCCGACGCAGTGCATCGTGCAATGCAGTCCTTAGAAGCATGATGAAAAAGCACGATACATCTCACTCAAGAAAAATAAAGAAACTATCTTAAACCCGCTAGGAAAGTAGGGCAGAAGTAGATGAAAACTGACTTCTATTTTAAACATGGAAACATCCCTTAGGGGGGGGGGGGTCAAGATCATAACATATTTTTTGTCTTCAGGAACGGATATAGTCTGTGTATAAATTTGTAGCCACTGGCATATTTCGACGCATGAAACCGCATTGATTACGAAACTTGTCAAACTACAAATAGTTTGCTATACGTTTTATTAAAAAACAAAAGTAAATACATTGTGCCCTCAGGCACCCTTGTATAATATGCTTCCTAAAATAAATCAATAATGTTAATACTGCTCTCCTGGCTATCAAATTGAAGATGTAGCTAGCAAGAGTTCTTTAAAAATACTATATAAATCATTCGAGGCTGATAGCAATTCTGAAGTTTACGCACTCTGCGAACACCAATAGTTTTCAAAGCCGGAAATGAAAGACTAATATAATCACGAGATTTTAAAACCATTCGCAAACACGGCACAATTTCACATAAAATAGGAGCGAAGAAATTATTAGTTATATGATTTACAAAGTGTGTACATAATAGTGTCGAAAAATATTACAATAAATGTCGTTATACTTATTGCCTATATTAAGAAATTATAAATTAAAACACGAGTTATGAAAATTTCGTAACTCAGCAAAAGTATGTAGTATGAGACTTCATTAACTTCTTAAGATAACTTTATTACTGTATAACAGCAGTCGCCAGAATACAGACGATATGTAGGCGTTTGTTCTAAATATCACAACCTTTGAATGGAACAATATTCACTCTATACCCATAAAAAAGACTCAAATTAAAAATTCGTTCTCAAAATTAGACCGGAATACGTCCAGGACAATTTTTATCAAGAGAGTTGAAGATCTCTCAATCACGACAGGAAAAGCTGATATTTACATAGACGTGAATCTCGAACACTGTATTATCATACTTATAAACTGCGAAACACGAATGGCACTACTTTTACACAATGTCATGTGTGAAGAACAAATAACGGAAAAATATCGATAGTTGCTAGAGACATAATTTGTGTTTAATAAAAGTCCAGTCAAGTTAAGTTAAGCTCCACATGTAGTTGTGCATGCACGTTACCTTGTATTCTGGCATTCAACAATTTTCCAAGAACTTAGTTTTGAATTCAACGTAGGGTTTTGCTTTCCTCCACTAGCTCCTACCAAACGAGCGCAGTTGACTTAGAGTACAAAGAATTATTGTCGTTGGGCATTCTGAAGACAGTCACGACCTCTGAACTTGTGTATAATGTCTCTCTGGGAGACTCCAGTAAATTATCGTCACGTTCATCGATGTCTCACCGAGATTCTCCCTCCCCTCTTGGTAATAATGTGTATACGTACAGTACTATAACGATCAATATCTACATTGTCAACAAGCTGAGAAATAGACACAGTTTCCTCAGTGCCTTCAGTTCGAGAGACTTCACTGGTGGATCCTACTTTCTATACACTGTACCTTGGCATTTTTATAAATCTTTGCACGATGATTACTGTCGACGGAACATTGTCTGCACAGCTCTTGACCAAGTGTTGAGTGCCACATCCTAGATGACTTCAGTGCCTTGCTGGAAACCCGGTTCTTGAAGATCCTTCATGTACATGGTTAGCTTGGCTTTCTATGTTGGCAGGTTCGAGTCTCGCTCGTCATAGAGTACCACAGATGCCAGGCACAGATCGCAACTCCTTACTTTTTTTTGCACTGAGATGCCATCTGCCTCAGGATGATGGTGTTCTGGTCATGCTGCTTACAGTACAATTGTTTCTCGTATATTTGGTGCGTCAAGGCAGTCTTCAACGACTCTTCGCCCTGCAGGATGGCATGGACCACCACATCATCCATGGTAGTGAAAATTGTGTCTTTGTACATTCCCAGGGAACCGGCATACTTCTCTTGAAAGGAAAGTTCGTTCTAACTTCACCCGTGGTATCGATAGCCTCGCACTGGCTGTGCAGTGCTCTCGCATTAATAGCCTGTGTTCTTCAGGACAAGTGGTGGCGTCATTGTTGCTATTGTCGATGTGCTTCAATACCCCAGAGCCTGCACTCTGACGACCACAACACCACCAGCAGTGCTTGTGGTACCAACAACCAGGCAGCAAGCTAATGTCCCATCATTACCCAGTGGCACTCAGGTTCTGTGTAGGCACCACTCTTAAATAAGATCCTCGATTTTTCAGATGTCGCCGTCAGTCTGCTAAGTCTGCTAGTGTTCCTCAAATTGTTCGCGTGCCTGAGAACTGGAGCATATACCAGTTCCCGAAACTGCGCATCTGTTTTCGTCGAAGGGAGCTTCTGTGTTATGTATATATGTATATATATACATATATATATATATATATATATATATATATATATATATATATATATATATATATATATATATATATATAT
>PNEQ01046758.1:0-25590 GCA_003012365.1 Medauroidea extradentata | reverse complement strand
CGTTTTCTCGTTTATTTTTTTTTTTTTTGTTTCCATTATATACCGACTATACTCTTATTTCGCAATTATTTGTATGTTTGTTGAATTCTTCCATTTCTGACTTCCTTGGTTTGCTCCTCTCGTATTTCTGTTGCTCATTTTCTCTGATTAGTCTTTTTGTGTTTTGGAGGCGGTTTGTGTTTCAATAACATTCGCTTTCACTGGCGTAAATAAAAAAACATTCAGTTTGTCACTAAGGCTTATATATTCTGAACACTTCCCGTATACCGGGATATGGGTGACAAGCCGCTCGCGGTATTCTATGTCTTTAGCTCATCTGTGTGCTTCTGGTAGTGAAATAGGCCTCCGGCAAAACACCTACCAAAACATAGCATGCTGTTCATGGAGTATCATAATCATTCGAATTATCGTCATCATTCCATTGTTTTGCTTATGTTGTGAAAATCAGGTGCTTGATTGGGTACAGAAATTGTACTGCTAATTTAAAAACATTCACAATTTCCGCCATACAAGTACCTGGATAACAGGAATACGCCACGACTCCCAGCAGGGTAATCTGTGTTGGTAGGCGGATTAGTGATCGAATTGTTGAGCATAATCTTGAAATGTTTTTGGTCCGATATTGTTATGTATGTTCGTCCGCATGTGAGATGCTATCTTTTCTTCAGTTTACTGGTTCAGCTCGTAAGTTCGCTCAAATAACCTCGTTTTCAACTGTAACATTCTGTTCACGCTGGTGTTTTTTAATGGAATTAGTTTATTTTTAAAGTGCTTTGCCAGAAGGTCAATTTCCGTCTATAGGTTTTCGTCAACTTTGCTAACCCAGGCGTGTAATGTTTTGTTTCGGCAATTATCTGACTGACTGTTTACTGTACAGTAATTACTTGGTTAGTGAATAACTCGATATCTTTAAAACAACCAGTGGCCTCTTGGCTACTTTATTAACTGTCGTTTAAATAGAAACGATATTGGATATTACCGTCGGTCTCCTCACGAGTAAGCTGGAGTACTTTAATTTCATTTAGAACAAGCAACTTTTTTTTATATTTGGCTGTAAAGAGCTTAATTCTAGATAACATTAAAAGATAAATTTTGGGCAGTACAATTGAAACCTAATTAGCGTGATTTTGAATGTAATATCATTAGAATTTCTCGATTCTAGTCGTCTAGACTTTAGTATTCAGCTAGCAAAAATCTAGTTTACAGGTTTAATGTATATGCGCTCTTAATTATTTATTGCTTCTTTATATGAACTGTATTAAAAACATAACTGAATACAGAAGGGTAAATACAATTTATCAGTAGGACTAGATTTAGTTGGTCAGTCTCGTTTATGTCGGCAGAAGACAGAAAATTCTGGAAATTAATAAACTAATGATTTAAAGTCTGAACAGCATTGGGTTTCGTATAAAATGTTTCAGGAGGTATAACGCAATTCGTATTAAATAGTAATCTGGTTCTAATAATTTGTCATAAAATAACAAATTGATTATTTTTTTACTTGAAAATGGGTTTTGTTATAAACAGATTGTAACAATCAATTTTTTAAAATTTAAATTCAACAAACAACAAATACTTTTACATGATAACCTTAATAAAGACATAAAACGTAGACACACTTAACATTTCTTTTAATCAAAACAGAGTGCTATTACAAAAATTTAAACATCCCGTACTCATTCCAGAGCTTTGATTACTGCTATAGATTTGAGAAATTATATTCGTCCAATCTCTATCGGATTACTATGACCGCCTCCTAAAGACAATCAATAATGTCAATTTTACTCTTCAGGTTAGCTGCCAAGTATCAGAGATAGCTATCAAGGTTGTTAGTTCTTTGACAATAGTATTTAAATAATTTGTGGCTCATACTTATCGTGACAGGGAGAACACTGAAGTTCACGCACTCTGCGAATATCAATAGTTTTCAGAGCCTGAAAAAAAAAAACGCAAGAATAACATTAGCAATAAATACGACAACAATTTAGAGACGCAGCACAGTTTCACATATAAGGAAGCGCAGAAATGATTAGTTATTGTATACATTGTTCAAATAATTGTATCGAAAATTAGTGCGAAAAAACGTTATTCGTATTGCCTATCATGAAGCAATCGTCCTTAAAAACGAGTTATGCGACCATCAAAATTCAAGCCAACATATGTGAGATAAGACTGCATAAACTTCCTGACAAGTCTCTCGCACTACATAATGGCAGTTGTTTGAATGTAAAAAATATCACATTCTTGGAGAAAGTTGGCAAAATTGTCTTCATACAATGACACTGACTGAAACTGAAAATTCATTCTTAGAGATTACGTCGAGCACAATATTTATCAAGATATGATTCAAGATCTTTTATTCACGACAGGAAAAGCATATATCACAAACCAGAATCTCAACCACTCGGTCATCGAATTCTACACTACTTAAACTCCTACACAATATTCTATGTGAACGACAAAAAAAGTAGGTCTATAATTAGCGCTTAAGATAAGTTAAATTCAGGTTTAGCTACGCATGCAGATGTACACAAATAATTACCTTGTACTCTTGTGTTTCAAAAATTTTCCAACAGTTTTGTTTTAAATTCGACATAGGTTGACATGAGACTTAAGTTAACGCATTTTAGAATTTCCTTGTCATACAATTCGAAAAATTTGATGTATTTTTCAAAACGGTTTGCTAATTTTCCACGATTTTTTTTTCGGGTTGTATTTTCTTCAGTGTCTGCAGAATTTGCAGCCGAATTAAATGTGTTCGTAGTTTAACTTGATATAGTAATTTGTGCTTCTCCGCCTCCGTAAAGTGACAAATACTATGTTCTTGCAAACTTGTGACTATCCTGTATATCTGATGTGTCAGAGCAGAATACAAGGAATTGTTGTCATTGGGCATCCTGTTGACAGAAACGACATCTGAACTTGTATCTAATGTCTCTCTGGAAGGCTTCAGTAACCTGTCATGTTCGTCAACATCTGACCGAGATTTTCCCTCCTTAGTAGTGACTGTGTGCTTGCAGTACTATCACAATCAGTATCTCTATTGTTAACAAGCTAAGAAGCAGACACCATACCCTTAGAACCTCAATGAGACATCGCTGATTGGCTATGTTGTCTATGCTGCCATAGTGATGATGTGTCGTGTCATCTTTGCACTATATAAACATCTGCTCGATGATTATCGTCGCTGGTAAATATTCTCTGCACTACACTTACGAAGTGTTGAACACCGTACTCTGAATAGACCAGCATGTTAACTGCCATCAATTCGGAAACAGCCTGTGTGACTCCAGTTCCTAGCTGGAACCCCGGCTCTTGGAGTGTCTTCAGGTACACAACTAGCTTGGCGTCCTGTGTAGGCATGTTAGGTTATCGATCGCCGTGGAGTGTCACTGACACCAATAAGTCGCGATAACTCACGCTGTTTTGACACAACAGCCTGTGTGTCATTGCTCAAGGTGATAGTGTTCTGAGCGCTCTGCTTACTGCACCATTGATTCTTGCATATTTGGTGTGCCAACGAACTGGTAACAAGGATTCTCCATTTTGCGAGAGTCTTGGACCATCACAGCATCGGCAATGGTGAAGATTGTGCCTGTAGACATTTCCGAGGAACTGGAATCTTATTATTGCAAGAAAAATTCCGTCTTAGCTTCAACCAGGGTATCTATATAGTATCTCACACTGACTGTACGGTAGCCTAGTTTTGATGGCCGGTGTTCTTCAAGACTCGTGGTGGCATCAGGAGCTATGTCCTGCAGCGCCACAGTGCTCGCATCCTGACGACTACAACCACCACCAACAGTGTTAGTGATGTCAACATTCAGGCAGTAAATGCCCCACTCTACCTAGTGGCACTCAGGTTCATCTGTATTTAAAGTCATGCCGTAGCGAGAACTGGACAGCTCCCAGATACCGGAACACAGGAGACCAGCGACTTTGTCTTCTATGATTTTTGTTCATATGTGTTCTGGTCGTGTTAGACCCTCCACAGGAACACTTCCCAAAATAAATAAAGCATATTTTCTTTAATTAGACGAGAGTAATTTCAATACTCACTGAATCTGTCAACCTACTAAATTTGTTGACACGCTATATCGAACGTATTCATGGAGTGTTAGAATAATTTGATTTTTCGTCATCTTTTCTTATTTTGATTATGTTGCGAATTTCGTGTGCTTGGTTAGGTGCAGGTGCGATTCTCAAACCATTTACCATTTCTGGCATACATGTAGCTGGATAACAGGAGTAAGTCACGACGTCCACAGAGTAATCTATGTTCGTAGGCGGATTAGTGATCGAGTTGTTTACTGCCTCGGAATCATCCAGGCGAGTCTAATCTTGTAACGTCACTCCGCTACTTATTTGTCCCGTATTGTTGAGTTTATCGCCCGCATGTCAGATGTTATCTTTTCCTCAATTTACCGGTTCTACTCATATGTTCGCTCGAATAACGTAGTTTCCAACTCTCGCGTTCTGTCCACGCTGGTGTTATCGTTCAAAGCTAGTTTATTGTCGACGTGCCTTGCCAAAGTCAAATTCTGTCTGCAGGTTATCCTTAAATCTGCTAACAACTTCTTATAACTATTTCGTTTCAGAACTTTAGGTTCAGATCGGCAGTTGACTGTAATGTAATTACGTGGTTAGTAATTGACTCGATATGTTTCAATAATTCGTTGCACTATATGACTTCTTCGTTTATACTGGCATCATTAGAGAAATTTACACGTTTATACAGTTCAAAACGTGTTGTTGAATGTGTAATATACTATTGCAAACTTGTCCTAACACTTTCTTTAGTCCACAAATTACTGTAATGTGTCTTGGCTAGTTGGGCAGTATCAAGCTTACTTGTGTTCTAGAGTAACCTGCATTGCTTGCTTGTGTAGTTGTGACGTGTCTATGTTTGCTGCGTCGCGTCTATTTTGTATTGTATACGTTTTAACATAGCTTGCATTTGCGCAATACAAACTTCAAGTTGGCTATTCGAACTAGGGTGTCCATAATTTTGCTCCATATTACCTATTTTAGCTGGGGATCTAACTGGCAGTGAAAGTTTTGCTGCCCGCTCGTTACATAGTTTCTTCGTCATGCGGTGTGTTCACGTCGAAGAGTACTTTTACTCAGAAAATATGCTTTCATTTACTCTATACGCGTATTAGCTTTACGCCTCATTAAATGCGTGCGAAGTAATAACGACTAACATATTTTTCCAACAGAGCTTATCTGTCATACCAAAACCAATCATATACCATCATCGCGATCGTTTTACCATTTATTCGCGCCTTATTTGTCGACAGTTATATTATTCCTACTCGTTCTATTATAATTTTGGTTGTATAGTAAAATGTTAACTATAAGTGTGTTAAATGTGCGGCCACTCAAATGCAGTACAAAATAATTAAATAAATAAAATTTGACTGACATGCAAACGGCATGATGCCTGTATTTCGTTGTCGGTTTGTAAAATTTCAGATATAATATAATACTATTAAGCCAAACTTGTTCATTTATGCTGTTAAAAGTTTCTCTTGGAGTGTTCTGTACAGTTTAGTTTTTTTACAGCTGAAGAACTAAATATTAACCGTTTTTAATGATGTTTAACTCCATATAATTCGTCTGGAGACAGATGGTTCTCGGGGCAACTGTCTAGGTGAAAAAAAGTAATTAAAAATAAGCGTTTGACAAATCTGTCGGGAATAATAAAGTCGAACTTATGAAATAAATAATTTTCGACAGAACCAAAGCCCGCCATATCGTCTCCGTTGTCATATAAATGTAATATTTAGCCGTTATTTTTCAGTTATTTTCTGCTCTTACATTCATTTCATTTTTCTGTTGGTGTTTTTAAAAAGTTTCCAAAGAATATTATATTATTAATATTATTATTAGGCTATTATTATCATCATAATCATCACCATTATCAAACTGCACAGAATAATTGACGAAGTACAAAATTGCCTTTGACCTTGAAGGGTTTATTTCTGTAATTGTCAATTGTAGGTTTATAATGAAATCCCAATGGTAGGGACCTACTCACTTTAAATATTTCATATGTACATAGTGACATTGAAAGGAAGAAAATGTATCATGAATATAGCTTACAGCTCTCAAAGTAAGGTTCATAATTAAATTATTTTGATAAGATAATTCAATATGATAAGTTATGAAACATTAACAAAGTTCATAGCTCAAAACAAAATAACTGTGATTCCTCAAACTTTGGAGTTGTTAAAACATCGCCCGACAGTGTAACCCGTAATCGGCTGTGTTAGTGTGTAATGTTACTCTTGTAACACTGTGCTTATATTGTCAAATTTAAAATCATAGACATGTGTTATAATGGGACTCTTAAAAACACTTACTGCGCACAGAATTTTAATTTAAATCCACGTCTTTTTCAATATTTTGTCACAACGCAATTTTAAAATTCGATTTTCAACGATGAATTTCCCCCTAATATATTGCACTAAGCCAAAATTGCAAACTATACCTCATTTTTGATAAAGAATCACCTCTCAAAGTTTGTAACACAAGAAACGCCCCAAGTACATTGACTGATTTTAAAATGACAGCGAGTCTCCTTCCTGAAACATACTAATGCTCCTAGAATGAATCAAAGATGCAAGTTAAGGATGTAAAGCACAATGACCAATAGCATAAAATATTGCTGCTCAGGGCCCACATTTAATCAGTAAAAACACGTAATTTTCTTCTTCCTCTCCCTTTTCCACCCGAAACCATTTTATTCGATGACTGACTCCTCATAAATGATACTCAAATTTAAATCAGACACTTTTTAGTATTCAGAAGAAAGTTCTGTACACTAAGCGGGAATATTTAAAGCTACTTCAGTCATTTTTTTTACAGAAAAATAGAAAATATTACATGAAAATTTCATTGAGCAAAATTGTTCTCAATTCACGCAGTAAAAGTTGCCATAATTTCGAGAATAAATGTCTGAGACACATTCTTATATTTTTGCGAAGTCCGCTGGGAATCAGTTGATTGTTTTCTGAAATTAGAAACAAGATATTTATTAACCTAAAATTTGTATATGAGATCACCTTCCTGTCTGTACGTATATGGGTGTGTTTGTCTGTTACTCTAAAAAATGTTGAACCCGATGAGCGTATTTCAGAAAACCCAAGTTATGTTACTTTCACGTAATTTGTAAAATGTATAGTGTTTATTTCCAATATTACCGTCATTACAAATTGTTTTTACATTGCCGGCAAATAACAACTATTTTACTAATTCGAACCAAACTTTTTATTTTCATAGTTTATCATCTAAATATTATGTACGGATATATTACTGAAGTTCAGCCATTTCGGAAGATAACACAGCATGAAACAATGATGTACCCAACCTATGTATGCTACTTTTCGAGAACGACACGGGCACGATATTAATCAAATTTCATATTTTTAATGCCACCATCCAAGCTTTGAATTTAATAGGATTTATAGTAGTAGGCCGGTGTGAGTGATATTGTAAGATAGCTCGACATGAATAACTAAATATTTTATGTGATAATTAGAGAACTACATGACCGAAAGTAACCTATTTTCATTTTTGACAGTTTTTTTTATCAAAGCATTGTTTTATGTAGGACTAGCAGTCCCCCGCGGCTTTGCTCGCGAGTATTATTCATAACTGATATTATTTACATTAGTTGGAAAAACCTCTTTGTACATCAGATTGGTACTTACTTCAGTCATCAAGTGTGAATAACAAACCTGCAAGTTGAGCTAACTACGCAGCAGAATAAGTAGCTATAGCTGTCCACGCGAAAAGCAGTCTTACGTTTGTCCTTGCCACTAACAGCGACTTCGCCTGGGCCTTATTTATAGCACTTCAAAGTTGACGTTGTGGGGTAGTTATAGACTCTAAAACGTAAGAGGTTAATCGAATGAAAAACGTCTGATTTACCCTGTGCGCAACCATTGGTGACGGTGCCCTCTATTACATACTTTCGAAATATTCGCTTGAAGTTTAATGCAATTAGAAAGTTTTGGTGGGAAAAGGTTTCGCGGACACGTATTTGGTGCCCCAACCTTGTGATTACTGAGATAATATATTATGTGAGCTGATGTTGTCGAGGGACCTAAGTGGAAAGTGAGCTGCATAATCCATTTTGCCCCCTTTAAACGATGCAGATTGCACTAATTGGATCTGCTTTGCAATTTTTGTGTGTCAGAATTGAACGTTCGCACACAGATTTTAACGGAATTCGAGCCCAGAACCTCCCGGAATGTAGACCTGAGCTACAAACTAGGGCTCTATAAAGACTATGTATTATCGTCCGCCATTTTGGGTCTTTCGCAGCTGCCGCTAGCGAAGTCATGCTCTCGCGCGCCCGAAAAATCACAGAAACCTAACTCATCACCAATCGAAAACTATTCGGTCAATCGACTTTAAAAAAATTACAGAGTATAATGGAACAATCTTGTCAATGACGCTATTAATTAATTTTCTTTATGACAGTTATTTACTATGCAAAAAAAAGTTTAAAAATGGCATGAAAATTTTTGACCTGAAAATGCAGGGTAAAATATAGTAAGCGAGAAACTTTTTTGTTTTACGAGATAGATGGGGGGTGTCAGTGGACGAAACTAAAAGGATAGTATAAAATTAACATGTATGCCCCTCTTGACGAGTTCCACGAATCGCTGTTGTTTTGGCGGCAGGTTGAAGACAGAATATAGGCTATCTGGCGCGCGGCGCCGCGCCGTCTAACTCAACGACCTGACCACGAATTATTCCTTGGTTTGTCATCATAGTATATAAGACATTAATTTTAACTCTACATTTTGTATTTATTATAACGTATTCAACTTCCAGTAACTGATTATAAGGTTATGTACAAAAGTATACATTATCGAACATAAATAAATTTACAAAATCAAATATTGAATAGAAAATTAATGCAACATCCTTAATTTCCCTACAGGTAGATTTTGAAATCTACAATTATTTTTAAATTCATTTAAGAATTTTGACTCTCCCACAAAATAGGCGTAGGCCTACATACAACTGGATATATATATATTTTTTTTTTATTTACTTAAAGGCACATTTTCAACAATTGATAATAAATGCATGAAAGCTAATTCATCTTATGTCTGTATTAGGGTTTTTAAAGGTATCGTAACTCATTGAAATGCAACTATAATATTTTTAACTTTGTACTATTTGTTATGCAAGTATTCATACTAATATTATCGAGGCTACAGTAGTAAAAGAGGCAGTTATCACATTTAAAAGTACAGCTTTCATTCAATATATTTAACATTCTAAAAATTTTCAGTTTGTTACAAATAAAAGAAGTTAATTTTTAAAGAAAGTAATCCGAGAAAATTAGCCTTATTACAAATTATTGGTATGTAATAGCAAATACGTTTGTATTTTGCGTTACTAATGCAAAATTCATTATTACTAATCGGACAGATCAACGTATCTGTACTCTGTTGCTAAAACGTTAGTTTGAAAATTTATACATAGTATGTCCTGAAGCTGCAAACGCAAATAGTTGCTGCTAATGAATTTGTTTTTAAACTGAATTATTGAGGTTTCAAGTAGTTTGTTTACTGATATGAATTTCAGATTTGTTTTAAGTCAATCTACACTAAAATTACAATACACTGCCTATCATGTAACGGCGTGAATAAATTATTTTTTGTACTGTAGCTGCCCTTCACTTACTCTGTGCACGCTGATTTATATCGTCAGGATAATAAATACAAATCTTTCTTCACTCACTTGTGCAAGTGCTAATTTTTCTTACAATACAACGAAACATGTTAGTTATAGTCTATGACTAAATATCTTAAACATAGCATGCTTACTTTTATGCCCATTAAGCCAAGCTAACAAACACTACATTTCCGTAAATTTGTGGAAAACAGTATGGAGAAGTGCCACTAATTTACTGTAGCGTACCTCGTAAATATAACACACGGTATCTTACATCAGTACTCAAATACTCTCTGTAAACATGTTGGATATAACTTTGTATTTAGAAGTTCTTTCCTTTTTACTGTATGTCTGTAAATAACACAGTTATCGCCCAATACAGTTAATGCGGGAAATAATTATTTCTATTCTATATCTACATTATCACTATGGATATTCATAATGTAGGAATTTCCGTTATCAACTAAATACTTGTGAGAAAAAGGTTACATACAAAAGCCTATTAAGATTTACAGTGAACCTTGTTAATAATACAAACCACGTAAATATAAAAATCGCATTAACACTAAGTAATTTTCGTTCCCTTAAGAATGAGATGAAAAATGTAACACTAACTTAAACGCTGTATAAAAAGTTCCTTTGTACATAACACAACGCCAGAACCACGACATCCCTGCAGAGGTTCCTCATTCATTGCGATAATTCGGCAAAACGTATCTTCTCACAAAAATTTGTGGCATGTGTTTTACTATGAACTGGCACTTCAGAGGCAATAATTAAAAATAAAAGTTAACGTTCGTAAAGATCTTTATATAAAAATAATGTAAAAAGTTCGTAACAATAAGTAGGGAAATGAATAGTATTTAGCGAGTTCAACGACATGCGTGTAGGAATCCATTTTCCTATTTATACACAAGCCCCGACCAGTTATCTACTAGCTTCTACTCACTGTAACAACAGACAATGAACTAATAGACGGGCTCGAGTATGCATAGGACAGTGGATTATAACACGTCGTTCACTGAACTCGCGAATTATTCCTTTCCCTAACAATAAGTGACCAAAATATGTGTTTTAGAATAAGGGTATGTCCATGAAACAATATTGTTCGAAACACATTAATTTCTTGACTACATAAAACATATACTTTGTACTTATACAACGGTAAACAGATAAGTGTAGTTTATTATACGATTGCTGTTTATTGTCTTAAAAATTAATGTGACAGTTGCGGCAGATCACAGAGCTCTTTAAGGGACGAACTTGGTATTGTAAAGGATGGGAGTTCTAATCTAGGTGTCGGTTCAATTGTTTTGTTATATATTCATTTGGGATATAATTGAGGTTCTATGCTGTAGTGGACTTAAACAAAATGTAAATAAAAATGTAATATGCATCGTACCGCTTCTGCGAAAAAAAAAAAAAAAAAAAAAACTAAGTATTAGTTCCAATTTGCATGAAAAATATTCTTTAAGTGATCAGACTGTGTTAAACTGTGGGCAAAATAACTGCAGGTTGTAAAAAATTGTACATATTTTAAAAATTAAATTAATTATAGTATCTCTTCCACTGTAAAAAAGCGATTCGGTTTGATGCTCTATTTTAGGTTATTGATTTATAAACAGAATAAAATAAATACACAATTTTCTACATATCAGTGAAGAATAAAAAAATTATGTAAACCATAATTTCAAATGTATTCAATATTTATTTTTGTGATATTACAAAATAATGTGTAATTTTAGCTTACATTGCGGGTGACCAAATTAAACTATAAAAAAAGTAAAATGTTTGGTACACAGCATTAGTTAAAGAGAAGTATGTAAATGAATAACAGTTTTTAAAATATAATTTGTCGAATTAGTCTTTGTGAATTAAACTACTGTAAAAATACATATGTACATTTGTTGGATTCAATCTTTTTTCCGGTGTCTTGCGGTTTATTACTGTTCGTTGGCTACTTATTTTTAACATTTACATCTAACATTACGAAAAGTTCATCTCAAACTGCTAAACAACATTTTATGTTTAAAGAAACAATTAAAAAATACAAAAGTATGTCATGAATTAAATTTATATTTAAATTCAAACCTTCATATGTCTAGAGCCAAATAAAAGCATTAGTTTGTAAATCATGTCACTGTATTCATTGTTATCCTGCCAATTGAACAAAATGTTATGTGAAAATATGAAGTATAAACCTTTATGAATAGTTTTGTTCTACTGTGGCATGTTGTTTTAGATCTGAAAAATAGAGACGGAAATTTTTGGAAATGCAACTATAACTGAATTATATAAAAAATCTTATTTTCAGTTACATATGTGTTGCGATTGAGTCTACAATATTATTTAGTTTATATATATTTTATATACATATGTAAAGTTTTAAATGGAACTACCACGAATCCTGTAAACTATTAGGCTTATAGGCCCCTAGACAAGAAGAGCGCTTGTAAAAATAGTATTTTATGTTCTACGTTATCTAATTATGTATATAGTAAAAAGTAACATTACAAACCAGATACTTAGTAATAAATAAATATATATACAGTATATAACTAACATTTACATAGTAAATCTTATGTAGATAAACTAAGAGTGAAGTTGTGTTCGCGTCGTTGAGCGAGACCATGCCTCGCGCACGAAATATTCAGTCTTCTACATGCCACCAAAACAACAGCGATTCGCGGAAATCGTCAAGATGGCCATAGAAATTTAATTTATACTATCCTTTATGTTTTCTTCGCTGATACCCCCCATCTATCTCGTATAACAAAAAAGTTTCTCGCTTACTATAATTTACTCTGCATTTTCCTGCCAAATGTCAACATGGCATTGTTAAAAAAAATTTGTAATAACGTAATAGTTGCAGAAAATAAATTTGATCTACATTATCATTGGCAGCATAGTTCTCAAATGCAATATAAAAATTTTGAATGCATTTGGCTGAATAGTTTTGGATTTATTATGAGTTTAGTTAGACAGGTTTTTGGGGCGAGCGAGCATGCATCGGCTTGCGCTAGCTCCGAAAGACCCAAAATGGCGGACGATTATACCCACTCTTTATAGTGCCTTACTACAAACAACTGCGTCACGTAACGTCAAAATAATACATTAAAAACAAATTTAACTTAAAAAATAAAACATTGATGTCCTGGGCTCATAGAGATTGTACAATACCACGTATCGATATGTTTCTGTAGTGTGAACTCCTGTATAATTTATTTATCACTGGTCGTACTTGCTTTTCGGATCGTCTGCCTTGAAAGTTCACAAACTTAATTTTATTCTTAACATTCAAGTTATCTCGTGAAGTAAAAAAAAACTTACATATAATTTTTTAAATACTTAAGTAAGCATCACTCCGACACGAACACCACCTCAATATCTGTCCTGGTTAGATAGACATTATGGGTTGATGGAAAACCAATTTTGCGCTGTTTCACCCTTTTGGGGGTTGAATTTCGAAATACTTTAATTTCACACCCTAGAAATTTGTATAAGTATCCAATTGAAGTTCAAATCACGACGGTAGCCCGTTCAGTCGAATCAAAATCTATCGTATATTAAAAAACACGTGTGACCCTGCACAATACTGAGAGTTCGAAACATCTAAAAGCCATGTTGCGATTATTTTTGTAATCATCATCCTGAAACAAAAATTAAATGTATATCTCGACGGGTTCGATAGATATCGAGTATTTATCTGAAACACATTACAGGTCTTTTCACCACCTAAGAGACAGAATTTCGAAAAATCCTTCAATCCCATTTTAGACTACTTTACTGGTGTCTCGTGAACGTGAAAAACACGACGATATCTCGCTGGGTTCAAGATATATCGACAATTAATTGAAAACACTTTTCACCACTTTTCTCCCCTTTTCACCTCCTTAGGTGGCGAATTTCGAAAATTCCTGAAGTCACATTTCAGGTATTTGAGTAAGTATCAATCTTAAAAATTACGTCGCTATATAAAAAAAATCAATGGAATCGATATATATCGATTGTGAATCGAACACTAATTTTTCCCTTTTTTTAACCTCTTTAAGGCCGAATTCGGAAAATATGTTTTATTGGAACTTGGGATATTTACAAAATCATCAATTTAAAGCAATTATCACTTAGATATCTCGATTGGTTCGATAGATATGGAGGGATAATCGAAAACACATTTTACGTATTATCACTCCCTTAATCGAAGATTTTCGAAACGTCTTAGAGTCCTGTCATAGACATTTGTAAACGTATCTAATTTTGGTAAAAATTACCACGATTGCCAGTTTTGTTTCAAAGATTAGACGATTAATAACAAAACACATTTCGCCCCTTTTTACTGCTTACGGGTCGAATTTCAAAAAACCCCTAAAATTACTTTTAGTGTATTTACGTAAGCAATATTTTGAAGCGAATACCAACTCTTTATCCCGAAAGATTTGATAGATATCGATAGTTAATCGGAAACACATTTAAGGTCTTTTCACCCCCTTAAATGTTGAATTTCGAAAAATCCTAAAATTGGCTAATATGCATTTTTATGAGTGTCCTATTAAAGTAAAAATCACGATGATAGACCGTCCGGTTTGAGCTCTATCGGCGTTCCTTCGGAAATACATTTAACCCTTTTTCATCCTCTTAATAATCGATTTTCGATTAAAAAAGCCTTTCTTAGTGAGTGCCTACGGGGCAAGTGGAAGCTTCCCTCAAAATTCATGGTGCTAGGTCCAGAGATTTGTGCTCTGCGTTGATGAGTGAGTGAATGAGTGTGTCAGGACACTTCGTTTTATATATTAAGATTACGTGTTATAAGTCCGCTGTTTTCGAAGATAACACAAAATGAATATGTTGAGATTTTGATGACATTTTTCAAAAAATTCTAGGCCTATTGTAACAGATTTCATATTTTGTCTTTTTGTCGCACATTCTTTAATTTTAGTTTATTTTATCGTTATAGCGCCGTCGTGTTGGAAGATTTCACGACATGAATACAAATACGTTATTTCATTTTTAGTGTAGCACCAGATAATTGTAGGCTAATCAAAATTTTGTATTTTTTAATTTTTATCGTCGAGTATTTAATTTTTTTGGTAGGGTTTATAATTTTGTATGTTTGCCTTCCTGGGAGAGAGCAAGATATGGGTCATCAAAGATTTTATGTCATATTTCGCCAAATTACTTCGCCGATTCTTACTTTTTGGTTTAATTTCCACCAAAGTTAACAAAATTAGACATTAGTTACACTATTAACTTCTTATTTTTTATTTACGTATTATTTTGTCTTATCACGAAGTTTGATGAATTTTGCTAAACATTTCGGTACAGAAGATGTTAATCTACTTAAAACATGTCAGATAATAAAATGCAGACATCCATATAGTGCTACTTGTGTTTAACATTTAGTGCGAATCAGGTTTGTCTTTGCTCTATAATGAGGTTAACAATGACATTTCACATACGTAGTAAAATATCGCCAAATAGCTGAAGAGAGAAAATTATAAAGATATAATTTTGTGAGTGTAAAAATATTAACATAATAATAAGCTTGGCTGCAATTCATGTGGCCACAGTTTGAACAGAGATGTCTGTCGTACATCAAACATCCAGTATTAATTGATATATTATTAATATATTATTATCTTTAATGTGTACCAAATTTGGCTGGAATCTGTCTAAAGCTTTCAGAGATAAAGCAAAAAAAACTTTATTTCCTTAGAAAGTTCTTTCTATGTTACGAAACGGTGGATAAAATTGCAGTATTTTAGTGTGGTTTAGGTCTGTAGTTGATCCATTCAGCAAGTCAAGTTTGGTCTAACTTGGTCAAATGATGTAGCAGTAAATTATAAGATGGTTGAAAATGTTAATTGTACCATATTTGAAAAAAGTGGTTCTGTCATGTGAGTAGTAACATTCATTTACATCATCAATTAATTAATTAATTTTTGCTACAACCTTGGTTTCCAGTGTATTTTGCATCTTATTACGCTAGAGTGTGGAATGTGATTTAATGTATAGTTTTTAAATAACGATAACTAGGCCTAATTAATTTTGGACTTCAAAAAGGAAATTTACTTAAAATTCACTTTATATAACTACACAGTTCAAAATAATTAATCTCAACCCCGTTATTATTATATGTACAAAAATTATATGACGTTAAGATTATAAACAAAATTATATAATCCAAGATATTGATAGATCCCATTACGCACGTAATAAATTTTTCTGTTAGTATTATATTTACCAAAATAGAGGACGAAAAACAAATTATTGTAAATTAAATAAGTAAAATACTCCTACTCGAATTCTTAACATTATATTTGAGCCAATATTGGTTAAAATAGGTTCTCATGTTCAACTATTTTAGATAACACACACGCACACACGCACACACATGCGCACACACGCACACACATGCGCACACGCACGCGCACACGCACGCACACACGCACGCACGCGCACGCACACGCACACACACGCACGCACACGCGCGCACACACACGCACACACACACACACGCACACGCACGCACACACGCACGCGCACACACGCACGCGTACACGCACACACACGCACACGCACACACGCACACGCACACACGCACGCGTACACACGCACACACGCACGCGTACACACGCACACACGCACGCGTACACACGCACACATGCACGCACACGCACACACAAACGGGAAAGTAACTTATTGAGGCTGTATTTCTTTTTGAAATTATGCTAGAACAGGAGAAATGCTCGTAATCCATTTCAAGGATTGTTATGACATTATAGGATACGTATTACCAAAATATTAAATTTAAAAAAAAATATGTATGTCATAAACAGGATAGAATATGTGCCGAATGGTCAGTCCTCTCGCCTCCCACCAATGCGATCCGGGTTCGATTCCCCGCGGGGTCGGTCCCCGGATTTTCGCATGTGGGAATCGTGGCAGAGGATGACGTAGGTCGGCGGGTTTTCTTGAGGATCTCCCATTTCCCCCGCCCTTTCATTCTGGCGCTGCTCCATACTCACTTTAGGTCACCCCTCACCAGCGCTGAAGACCTAGATGTTGAGCGCTGGCCAAAATATCTCCCTCAGATAAGTGGAATGGGTACAAAACTGGAGGGTATGTAAGGATTCTTGCAGTCCCTAAACAAGTACTGTCAATGGGAAAATTTATTAATTACAAAACTGGCTCCTTTAACTTTTTTTTTTGTAAATTCAATTCTCCTGCCATTTATATGAAATAACAGAGTATGGAAGACCTTGAAGTTGAAGCCCAATTTGTACAGTTTTGTACAGCCACAATAAATATTCTGTTCACATAAAGTGAGCACTTTTGAAAGATCTTGTCAATTATAATAATAAAAATTTGTATTTGGGTACGGTGGAATCCACACACTGTGTTGGTACTTAAATGCTGTAATAAGTGGCGTCAATATACGAACTGGAAGAAAAGAAATAGCACGTATGTTACCCATCGTATAACTTGAACAGTTATGAAGCACGAGTTATAATTTCCTTCTGTTAGTTTTGTATCATTCCGTCACTTGTTAATATCAGTAAACGTAATCAGTACAGTTTACAAAATTCGCATAGCTCAAATGTTAACCTGGGTTCGATTTCCGACAGGGGTCGACAGAATTTTTGTATAAGGTATCGTACCGACGCGACGACGCTGTTAATGCGGTTTTTTTCGGTGATCTCAGATCACCTCCCCCCCCCCCCCCCAATTTTTCCCAACACTGCTGCATACTCACTTCATGCTCGTCAGCACTGAAAACCTCACTGTTAATGGCTAGCTAAACTCTCTCGGATTCAATTCAAATGCAAACGTCTTATGTCACACTTAAATGTATTATTTTTTTTCGTTATTTTAATTTCGAATATCTTCAAAAGTAGTATCTTCACCGTGAATAACCTGTACCAGCGCTGAACTGCCATTGATATTACATGAACTTATTTTCTTGTTAGTGACATATATCGTATTCACAGATACGTTACAGCATACATTGTATGGGTTTTAGAATTTTTAAAAAATTACCTGAACAAATAAAACAATATATGATGAAAATATGAAGTTTTTAAGAAAATAATTTTAAAAAGTACTTAAATTATTAGAAATAGATTTTATTCTGTAGAAGAATATCTAATTTTAAGATGTGTATATTTTGATGTGTTATTTCTGTTAATGTTTTTAATGTTTATAATTATTATATTATATGGACTCAAGTATTTTATTTTGTATATTAAATGATTTTGACAAGTTCTCTACATTCTTGTGGTAAACACGTATGTAAGAATCAAATTGAGAATATAAAAAGTATGTATGCATGTAGTAAACGTCTCTATGCAAACATGTCTATGCGGAAGTTAAAAAAATTACGTGAGTACTATCGTTTGATGACGAGGTGCAACGCGTTTTCCGCCACGCCCAAACCACTGCCGCTTGCTTGCGCATACCGGTGTGCGTGAAGGCCTTGCTGAGGTCAACTTTCTTGTTTGCAGAGAGTTCTTTTTTTATATTCTTTCCCCTTCGTGTGTTGCGAGCGGTATATAAAGACAATGGTAGGCTCGTGTTGACACAGTTGCACTAGCAGTCATTTGAAGACTAGAACCAAGTCTCAACCTATCTGCCATCATGTACAAGGTAACATTCCGTTATTTTGTAATGGTGATGGGATGAAATGGCTTGATCGGCTGGACAGACTGGCTGGCGGCTGACGAAGCTATTCTCACTGCTACGCTTACGTTATATATCCGCTGTATTCACGCCTTTACTTCATAAACACAGCGGAAATGCATTTTCCGCTGCATGCAGCTGTCTTCCTAGATATGGTACATTATGTTCAAGATGCAGAAATCTGAATTAGTCGAAGAATAACTACTCAAATCATTTTATTCTAAACGATTAATTATTTTAACTGACACAATTACCGGACTGCGGAGATTTTAAAAACAAAACCATCTAATTATAAAAAAAATTGTCAAGGAAATTTTCAAAAATAAATTAAATAAATGTAAGCTAAGATATCAAATTACAGGAAACTTAATACTTGGACTTATAAAATACTTCATTTTGTTAAATCGTTTTTTAAGTTTACATTTTTTATGTACCAAGGATGCCAAGAATTGAAGTAACCGATGTAAGAAGAGTGCATTAAGGGTTTATTTCTTTATTTATTTCTCAGCCACTCACAGGGAGAAAGTATATTTATATATGTAAACACCTAGTTATTTATAGCAAGAACATCGCAGGAATATTAAGAAACAGGCAAACGTATATGACATTATTTTTAATTTTAATGTATAATTATATTGAGCAGAGCTGGTTATATTAGCCTATTGCTGTTACAGTGTTTCGTATTTGCCTATCGGATATTTGCTTCTTAAAGTTATACTAATAGTATTCGGTGTTGAAGTTTACATTTTCACATACTTCTCTCAAACATTTTCAATTTAAATGATTTCTCTTGGATTACACAGAAGCATTAGAAATGTTTTTATACATCGTTCAAACAGCTACTACATAGAGTTTAAAATACTATTTTCAAGACTAATAAATACGTTTGGCTTTCATTATACTAAAACTGGAGATCGGTAAAAGCGCATTAAATTATATGGATTTGCTGTATCTAACACCCACAAACAGAATTTTGTAGGTAGAAATGTAGATAATTCTATCCACCAATATTTACTGAATAAATCCAATGCAGTGGAGATCATACAACCATTAGCAGTTGTAAATAAGGGGAAGGGACTGCAGGTAGTAGTAGTTGTATCTTCCTTTATCACTCTTTATCAGCATGCAAAATTTAAAAAGAGAAAGATGCATTATTCACCATACCATAAAGATTTCATTTGCTAGCATCCGAACGAATAAACCATTGTGTAGTTTAATGCACTAATAATTTAATTCTGCAACGTAATAATCTTAACCCACGGTGTCTCGGTAACAAAACAAATTGGGTGCCACTTTTTACTAATGGATTCACTATGTTAATTAGTAATAATTAAGTTTTACTTGTGCTATTGTCATTGATTATTATAAAATGCATTATACAATAATGCCCAGTAGTGAGGTCTGAAGGAAATGCCTGGGCCCTAGTGTAGTGACAAGAGGGAAGCAGGTGCGTCACTCGCTATAAAATTAGACACCATCATAGGGCGTGTTTCATCTGTAAGAAAACTTTGTAAGTGGCCAATGAATGTAAAGAGCAAGTGGTAATATCTATGTTTCATATGTTAGTAACAAAGAAACATTCGCGGCTCTGCTGTATGGACTTATGTAAAATAAATAAACTTTTACAGTGCATACATAGAGTAGGTAGTTATAATAATAGAGGGTCAGGCACTACACTACTCTACGGGTGATGTATAGGAAAGTGCCTTGTTATAGGCCATTCGGAATAAAGTGAGCACTAAAGATTTAACCTTTGAAAAAAATCACTAGCCGTTACTGCATATAAGCCAACATTAACAACAGTTACATTATTGTTTATATGGTTGGTAGCAAATAACTGCATGTAGTCCCGTGTATTTTCTTATTTGAATACAGCATTAGTGAAACAACATCAGTTGCAAACGACCTCTCTGTATTTAACATACTTTAAAATATTTAAGTTCTTACTGACATACCTACTGACTGTACAATTTTATTTTATTAGCGGCAGCACAAAGCGACGCAACCAAGTCGATTATCGTTGGCACATGCCGCTAACTCTTTGCGCCACAGAGGTAGTTTAAAATTTCACCGACAGATGGCACCAGAGTTAGGTTTTCGCCGCTTGGAAGCGAATTGCGTCATTCAGTTTGTTTGTCCGTTATGTAATGAATATCGATTTCTGATAAACACATATAAAAGTATTTGAAGTGACTGTTCATGAATATCATTGATAAATTATGTGTAGTCATTAGTAATGTAAGTTATGTTTTATGATCGCCAGCCTGAGTATCTGGAAATAGAAACAGCATTTCCCCCCTGTTTCAAACATTAAGAAAAATACGTTATTTATTGTTTATCTTTACGTGCGTCGTCGTCGTTCATTGCAGTATGCTGAACAGAACTTGAATTCTTGAGTTGCGTGTGTCGTGTGGGTTTTTAGTGGCGGTTTTAATTTAAAAGTTCGAATATACTGTGCGTGCATTTACGAGATTCGTAACGGTAATAGCGCCGTTAGAGTAGACGCAGAGAAACCAGTGTTATAAGACATTTACTCGCAGGTACTTATAACTAAGATTATTACTGAGTATAGCACATATTCAACACCCGTGCATTTAATGAGTACATATTGTAGCTAAAAATTATCGGAGCAGTGTAACGTAAATGTAAACATTGTACAAGACTATGTAAATAAAAGCACGTGGTAATGTTGATGTTTACATGTAGCGGAAAGATATAAACTGGCAGAAAATAGAAATTAATGAGGGCTTTTTTGAGTGTTCACTTTATTCCGAATCACCTATACAGTGCATACATAGAGTAGGTAGTGATAATAGAGGAACATGCACTACGCTGCTCTATGGGTAATATATGGGAAGTGCATTGTTACAGCACTTAAATAAAGCAAGTTTTACTAAGAAAGGTATATGTGTTGCAGGCCCTGCTTGTTCTCCTCGTCGCCGTTTTGGCCTACGCCAGCGCAGGACTTATCCTGGGAGCTCCAGGTATCATCGGCGCTCCTGGTCTTCTGGCCGCTCCAGGTCTTCTGGCTGCTCCAGCGGTCGTGGCAGCAGCTCCATCTCCAGGCTACGTGGCTGTCACCAGGGGAGCTGTGCATGTGGCTCCTCTTCCAGGCAATGTGCCCTATGCCAGCCACCATGTGAACCTCGCTCCCGCCCCTGGCACTATCTAAACTGCCACTGCCATCTCTTCTCTCCGACATCAACTATCTTACCTTCTCCCCTTCACCTCTGCACATACTCCCCGTTCAATAACCTGCCGACAATTGCCTTATAGTTCCTCTAGCTTTGTAAATAAAATACATAAATTGTTCAAGTTGTGTTGTTTGTAATCCTGGTTCATGGTAACGAGTCTTGAATCTAGTTTCTTTGCATTACATAGTTGAAATTAACATAAACACGTATACGATTTAGTAACTGTGCTTAATACAGTTCATTCAAGTTTAAATTCTTCATGTTTAAGTTCAACTACGATTAGATGCGAGGTATGGTGGAGCGACTGTGTGCTAGAGAGCAGCAAACTCCTAGCCTTTGTTTCTCCTCGTCTTGCACTACACTGGCTATTTAGAACTCCGACTTACAGAGGTCGGGGGATTCCAGAGCACGCTGTGTACCTCTAATGTCTACTCGTGTTGCGAGCGCATTACTTCTACCTCCCTTCCCAAGGAGCCAACAAGTAGGCTGCCTGTAGCGTGATGTTGCCATGTTGTCGCGTCGAGCTGTCACCCATCGCCCTCATCTCGTGGCCGGGTGGTATGGCCGAGCTCTCATAACTGGCCGCCACATGGGTAACCCAACACTGATTGCCACTTCTCGGTTTCCCATACTGCATGTCTGTAATTCCATGGTGCATTTTCAAAAATTATAAATATCCATTACACCTAGTAGCCACGTTTGTAATATAAACTACGACTACACTTTGTAGTCAGATGGTCAATATTTTTTTCGTAGTAAAAAATCGTGCAATTGTATGAAAAAGTTGCGTGTTTCAATTTTTTGTATTGTGTTGGTACAGCATAAACTACAACTAATATTTTCATTTATATTTATTTCAGTTCGTGAGCACTCTATTGTAAGGCCATAAATCCTAAACTTTTCCAAATTGTACCAAATTTTATGATGAACATTAGTCAAACTAGGTAGGCACATCCTTCTCCGCTGCTTTCTTCTAGCTTTGCTTCCATATATCACTTTTCTCAAATTAGTTCTAAGTATGCTTATGTACATGTTTGCACCAATTTGCTAATAGTACCTGAGTAAATCATATGACTGATTTCTGAATATATACTAGAAACATTCCTAATGCACCCATGCAGTCTCGTTGCCGTGCGACGTTTGTTTTTATAAATGGTGCACACAAATTTGTTAGTCTCCATAAGTAATGCAATATTAAAAATATATGCTTCTTCTTTAATTATTTATGTTTTTGAACAGCTAACAGAATAACTCACTTGTAAAAGCGAACATATAAAACGTAAAGAAAATGTTATAATTAATTTAAGTATACTGCATTTTCCTTTTATTCCGGGGCTGCTCCATACTCACCTCATATCACCCTTCATCAATGCTAAAGATGTAGATGTTAGGCGGTGACCAAAAGATTTTCACTTCGACAGTGAAACACGCAGAAAAGTGATCAAAGTAGGAATCTGAGTCCCAATTTGTTTGGTCCTCAATATTTTATTCAAATGACTGCTAACACAAAATGCAACGAAAACACGCGAGTATAAATATAGAGGTTATTGAAATTCATTTAAATTTCAATACTCTCTTTTCTTTATCAAAAATCAATACAGAACTGCTCGAAAAAGTGTACTTTACATTGTGAAATGCAGCTAAACATAAGTCATATTATTAAAGTACATCTCTAGACTGCATGACATTTTAAAACCAGTAACACTATAGGTACTAACCCTACTTAAAAATCTTCGCCTTAAATCGATTACATTAACAAATACAAATAAGTGAAATTTAACTTAAACACTCAGCATTTCCATGGCTATCTCAAACTTATACGTTATAAAATATATAGATTTTATATGTTATATGAACACTCATTTGCCTATTTTTACATCGACAGCAAAGAATTAATATTAAATGTATTTGATAATAGGTGATCAAACTTCTATGTTTACAAAATCATAAACACATTTTCTATTTATTAATTACTATGTTGACTAGAAGACAACATTTATATTTTTACAATGTAACAACATCCAAGTCACTGTAACAAATCTGCAGACTATGACTGATTGACTGACTGACACATCAAACTGCAGCCCAAACTGCTGAACATAGAAACGTGAATTATTTTGTGTTTCCTTTAAGTCGTAGGCGAGCACTAAGATTGGATTTTTTATATTCGGCCCCTAGGTGGGTGAAAACGGGCGGAAAGACTTTTATAAGATTCGTCCACACAGTTCGAACCCGACGGCCTATCGTCGTGACTTTTACATCAATGGGTCGATCATAAAAATGCATATTAGTCAAAGGATGTTTTAAATTCAACATTTAAATGGGGGAAAAGACATGGAATGTATTTCATAGTAATTATCGATAAGTATCGAATCCTTAAGGATACAGAGTTTCTATTTTGCTACTAACTGATGCTTAAGTTATTTAAATACCCCAAAAAATGGTTTTAGGGCTTTTTCGAAATTCGTTTCCCAAAGCATAGAACAGGAGGGTGTGTTTATTTTTTTATGAATCGTCTGTACAGTTCGAACCCAACAGGCTAGCTTCGTAATTTTTACTTCAATCGAAGTTCGTGAATTAAGGGGGTGAAAAGACGTGAAAAGTTGAGATATCGAAGTGTTGTTTGCTTAAATATGGTGATTACGCGAAGACTCAAAATACAGTTTCAGGATATTTTTCAGGTTTGGCTTCAAAGAAGTTAAAAAGGGGAAAAATTTGTTTTCGATTCGTGATTTGTTTATATCAATCTCTCTGAACTTTTAGATATCGACACGATTTATTGCTTTACATTAATGCTTACTTAAACTCCTGAAATCTGGTTTATTGATTTTTCAAAATTTGACTACTGAAAGGGTGAAAAGTAGCCCATTGTGTTCAAGGAATATTTTACAGAATGATATAGTACTGTTAGGAGTTGGAAGGTTCAGGAGGGGTTTGGGAATGTTAGCCTAGAGAGGCAGGCAAGAATTGATCTCGCTACATGGTGACATACCAATTGCGAATATCTATTTATTTGTATAAGGTCGAGGCTCTTAAATAGGGTTAGGGTGGATGGCATGGTTGTTTACTGTTGGTGTAGTTGACATGTTATATGCATGGTTCTTGTAGTAATAAGAATATATTATATGGGCTATCGTCGAGGTTTCCACTTAAGTGTTGCGCCCATAAAACAACCTTGACTGGCTATAAAAAAGTTTTAATTTTGATTTATCTGTTTATTTTTTAAAATTTGAACCCTAATGAGGAGATAATGCATGAAACGGGTTTTTAATGAAGCCATTATTGCTATCGAACCCGTCGAGGAGTTGCTTTTCACAGAATGACGATGAATACATAAGTACCAGTAAGCAGATTTCAGAACTTTTCTAAATTAGAGCTCTCAGGGGTGTGAAAGGACAAATATGTTTTTTAATGAATCGTCGATTAAACATTGACTTAACAATTTTCCTGTTTCTTCACCGACTATCACAGCCTGAAACAAGGCAGGAATTACACTTGATTTCCTGATGTAAAATTATCTGTTTCCTATCACACGAGACAGGTTGTTGGCTTTACGTTAAGGTTTGTTAATGAACGTATAACTATTTTAATGGAGGATACACTTAAACCCCAGAGCACTGGAAAAAAAAAAAGTCTAAAAATGTTTTGGAACCGAATGCGTTAATTTTTTAAATGTGATTCCTAACAAAAAATAAAGTGAAAATGTGAGCATTTTGCAATAAAGCGTCAAGTATGGCCGGCACACACTATAGAAAATATCATTTTAAAATGTGTCGAACATCCCAGAATCCACTGCTAGGTGTTCAGTGTAATGTATACATTATGGCCGCCTTCCGTTTTTCACTGATTTCACTGGCCAGTGTTTTCAGTAATGTCAGCTATGGTTCCGAAATTGCTGACGGCACTGATAGTCACTGATGGTCGGTTGATGACGATACCCTGTGCGAGGCTACATCCGTTTACTGAGATTACCGATTTTACTGGCGCTTCAGAGCATCAGTGTTGTCAGTAAACCAATATT
>PNEQ01046757.1:83824-108014 GCA_003012365.1 Medauroidea extradentata | reverse complement strand
AAAAAAAAAAAAAAAAAAAAAAAAAAAAAAAAAAAAAAAAAAAAAAAAAAAAAAAAAAAAAAAAAAATCAAGCCGGAATACTAACGAAACTGAAATACGGAATATATTTTTATTATTGTTGGTCATTTATAACTGCCATATCTTGGTAATATGATATGTGTAAACATTATATTTTTCTCGATATTGTCTGGGTTTAACGGTTGTAAACTCGTCATAACGTTATGCCTGTCAATAGGAAGCAGCCGTTTGCTCTCGTGTACTGCACATGTCAGGTTTGGAATGAAATTACAAAATTTCTCCGAAATTTTAAATGGGACATATAACTTTTTAATTTAAAACTAAAACACGCGTGCGTATCTCAACAATGTTATATGGAAGATATACTTAACTCATATTCAGATTTTGTCGACGCGACTAGTCCTGACTTATATATTCAAATTCTCGAAGTTGTTATCACACAGGAGCCTCGAATGGTCTTAAACTCCGGGCATACAAATATGCTTAAATCCAGGTGGCCGAGTATGCAACAGTTTCGCTGTTGCAAAACTTTGTCTCTGGGCTCTGTTGTTCAAAATGGTTTACGTTAATTAAAGATGTCTGTAGGAAAGGAAGCGTAACATCGTCTCAAGAAGGGCGTCCCGAGCTGTAGTTACGGGAATGCGCCGTGTTTGAACAGACCTGCCTGATTCAGCTGAGCAAACGTATCCCGCCAGACAACTTCCATGCAGATGTTTCGCCTGCGTTCTCATTTCCTCGTCTAGTGACAAGGCAAGGTTATTTACTTGAAAGTCCTGGAACTAGTTTTCCTCAAAGAACCTTGCACTTGTGATAATAGAAATAGGTGCAAAGTTATCTCACCGGTATGTGTTGTACGAAATAAAAATTTGCAACGTATACTTTGCTGGCTTCCTAATAACAAACGCAAAAATTTACTTGACAACGTTGCATTTCTAAATTTAATTTATTTATGTTATGCTACTTTACGGTAGTATTTAAATCCCGTTTTAAAGGACTGCGTAAATTTCTGGCAAGGATTGCGTAATAACCCTAAACTTGTAAGATTAATACCAATCTCAGAGGGTTTCAAAACGCTCTCAAACTATTGTGAATCAGAATGACACAACAATTACCATGTTCATAATTTAAAATGTGTAATACAGCAGTTAATTTAAATTTAACTTTATGAACGAGGCTAATTTACATCATTGTAGTTTATTTTAAGCATTCTTAAATTATTTGCAGTGTAGTTTAAAATACGGAAAAGTGCCTGATATATAGGCAATACCAACTACGGTATATTCGTTTCGTTACGATTGTGATTTATCGGGCTGCAGTGCTAGAATTTTCCCTCCCACTGAGGTAATCCTGGTTCGATCCCCAGCAAAGTCCACCTCCGGATCTTCGCACGTGGGAATCGTGCCGAACGATGCCGCTGGTCAGCAGGTTTTCTCGGGCATCTCGTTTCTCCCGCCTCCTCATTCCAGCGCCTCATTCCACGTCTTTCTGTAGGGGAAGCATATGTGCATGACGCCTAGTTGTAATAACTACATCCGAGATGCAGTACCCTGGCCCTCGGGTAATCTCATCACGCTACGATATGTATGTATGTAGTGATTTTGTCGATGTGTTCACCTTCGCGTGTATGAATTGCTGCATACATACGAGGCATTTTCACGTCACAGCTAATGGCTTTGTGTGTATTTCTTGTGAGCCAATAGGTTCTAAACACCTGCCACAAAAGCACCTTTATTTATTCAGTTGTACTTGCTGGATACCACGACCTCATCGTAAGACCACATATCATTACGGCGACCAAGTTGTACACGTTGAGATTTTTTAATGTTTGTTGCAATGAGAGTTTACAGTTAGAATAAATTGGTTTGTGGACATACGATATTGCTCATAATTTGCTGATCAAACCTGTGTTGAATTACAAAATACAAAGATGAACAGATTGAAAAACAATTCCATTTTTTTTTTTTTTAATTTTTAGGTTTTTTACGTGAGACAAAAAATAATTCTACAGATAGAATTTTTTTCTCAGATAAAATAACCTAAAAATAAAAATAATCCTCTGGAATTTTTTTTTCTATCTGTTCTTCTTTGTATTTTGTCATTGAACACAAGTTTGATCAGCAAAACAAAGTTGTATATTTAGAGGGCAGTCTTCCCTACGTTTTGTATGTTGGCGGTTAGTTTTATTGTTTTTATTTTATGGATTATATATCGACAACAATGGACTATTTTTAAAAAATATAATGGTTTTATTCAAAGCCTTTGCTGGTGTTTATGAAAAAAATACGTATTTAAAACTCGAATTTAACGGGCGGCTATCTCCATTACGAGTTAAGTGAAGCTGTAGTTGCGTTACATTACTGTTACCATTTTACGTAGAATTCACTTCCCGAAGTTCTTCAAGTAAGCTACCGAACAGCCTGTATTTGTTCATCTGCAAAATAACTAGAAACTGTGGAATTAAATTTGAAAATTAACACGTGCAAAATAAATTAAGTTCTTAACGAAGACATGTAATAGTTATGAGTCACATCTAATTACTGTCACTGTATCTTCAAGATTAGACACAAAACTTCCGCATTTCAAACTATCGAATTAAAATTTTTTTAAGTTTATTATATTTCTGAGAGTAACCTAAACAACGTAATAATGAAAAAAATATTGTCTGCTGTCAAAAATGCAAACGGATATTACAATCAATTTACTATGACAATGTATCAATAAATCTAAAACTGTAACTGAAGGGTCGTTAACCAAAATCTTCAAATCCCAAAACATTTCAAATGTCATATATAGAAAGCTTAGCTATATCTTTCACAGAAGGATCCTCTGCATTTACATTTTTTTTAAAATAAATATTCTTATTGAATTTGACCACTAAGTCTCTGCAGAGTTATCCTTTCTGTAAACATAAATGTGGCAAAGACTGAAACTATATAATTATATTAGTTAAAACTACACCTACACAAAACCCGTTATGTAACAGACTGTTTAAATTGTTAAATATTTTAGTAGTGCAACATAACGAATGATTCGCATTCGAGAAGTCGAAGTATTTTCACGTCCAAATGTGTTGTGTTTTTATTGCGTGTTTTTTACAGTTTAATTTCTCAGTAATGCCAGAGTGTTGGGATTTTTATTTAACTCCACACGCAGAATAGTTAAGCATAGTCTCTTTGTAAGCAAGTGTCATGAATTTATAATTACAAATAAAGTGCCAGTTACAAATAATGATTTACAGTCCACCAGAAACTCTCATTTTGGCAGTTATCCTTCAAGTTATACATTAACAGAAAACTGGATCTTTTAGGCTCGTTGTAATGCTTAAATCATACGTCCTTCTTGAAAGTGTAGTAAATAATAGCGTCCCTTTAAAATGTTCCAAATGTAAGTTTATTTTCTATGAATGTTCTGTTGTAACAAAGAATAATTCTAGAACCAAAGACTTCCGGGAAGGCAAGCTCGCACTGCAAACGTGACACACAGGAGACTAACTAAGTTTGGTTCAAGAGTACTTCGCGCTGTTCTGGTTAACTAAGTTTGGTTCAAGAGTACTTCGCGCTGTTTTGGTTGAAAGCATTGAAGCAGGTGAATCATGAAGCTCCGTGGCTGACCTAGTTGTTCGAAAAGACACTACGGACTTAAAAAAAAAAAAAAAAAAAAAAAAAAACAGGAAAGATATTCGATGGATTTGTTTCCAGACAGGTGATGTTGGTTTCTTATGTAGCATACGTCGTCACATTTTATTTTCTGTCTATGTAGTATGAATTTATAGTGCAACTGAATTTTACTCCTTGAAATGGCAGCCTTTCATAATTTTTCTCGCATTGCTGAATCTTCAGGCTAGTCTCAATTGTTATCCCTTGAAATAGGCAACAGGTTCTGACATAACTAAATAAAAATAAAAAAAAAACTATTCTAACAAAACCTAACAACCTGACAAAACCCACCTTGGCTATTTTTCCTTACACGCAGCAATGAAAAATGTGTGACATATTATTTTTACATTTCACCTGAATTATTGTTTACAGGAGGCCAGCAATCTGCATATTGGACAAGAGAGTCCACTAATACCTTATTGTTCAAAGTAATAATATAGAATGGAAGAAAAACTTTTCGAAGTTACAATGGAGTTGCTCATACAAAATGAAATAACAAACTTTCGTTAGAAGTAATGAAATTGTTATTAAAATATATTTGCAAATTTCAAAAGATATATTGAAAAGGACATGCCCTATCTAAATTTCAAGATTTAAATTATTTTATGGCATATTAATTAAAAGTGCATTATATTAGGGAAAGCGTGTTGCGCTCCAGACATATTTTGTGTAATTGATTTCTTTTTTGGATAGCATAAAATCATCTGTGAAGAGTAGGTGTTTTGACACTTTTATTTTGTACAACGCTAAATAGCGTATAAATGTCTCTAATAATTAATTACATTATTAAGTATGGTGAAACTAACAAGAATTTAGCTTTGAATAGCAGACTCTGTTCACGCCAAACTTCTGCCTAAAGAAGAAATTACCAATATAACTTAAACACATACTTTCCTCAAAGTGGATGCAAATTAACCCTGAAAGTTGAAATACTTCACATAATCTAGTAATATTAAATGGTAATATAGATTCAGACGTATGATACACGATATATACTAAATATCATTCAGCTTGCTAAGTTATATGCGAGTGACCAGTTTACTAAATTGGTGGAAAATTTTTCTGAGATTCATTCTATCGTAAAGATAAATAAAAATAGCTGCTGTTTCCAAAATATTAGAGATGGATAAGCGAAATATACAAAAGTCAAGTCAGGTTGGTATACAGTATAGGGACTATGTGTGCAATGTTAAATGAAATTCTGAAAAAAAAAAATAAATAAATAAATAAATAAAATATATCCTAAGATACGTATTAGTATACTAAAATATAAAGATGGCCACCATTTTGAAAAAATGCACACATGATGAATGAAATTCACAAAAGTAATGTCAGATTAGTATGTTGTATATGTCTACCAAGTTTGGTGAAATTCTGAAAAATATTTCCTAAGATACGTAATACTATACCACAAATACGAGAAGAGGCCGCCGGTTTGAAAATATGAACACTGTATGAACTAAATACGCACTATTCAACTCAGCTTTGTATGTAGTATATGTGTACCAAGTAAGGAGAAATTCTAAAAAATACATCCTAAGAAATGTGTTACCATGCTAAACATATATAAATGGCCGCCATTTTGAAAACATGAACGCAGGATTAACTAAATACACAATATTCAACTCAGCTTTGTATGTAGTATGTGTGTACCAAGTTTGGTGACGTTCTGGAACATATCTCCTAAGATACGTTTTATTGTTGTAAAAAAATTAAAAGCAGTAATTTTGAAAGTATGAACACAGAATTAACAAAATTCACAATATTCAACTCAGTTTTATATTCAGTATATGTGTACCATGTAAGATGAAATTCTAAATTACGGTTCCTTAGAAACATAAAGCTTGAACGAAAAATGTTAAAATGGCCACCATTTTAAGATATGAAGATGACGTAAACGAAATACATATAAGTCAAGTCAAATTACAAAGTACTATATGTCTACACAGTTTTATGAAATTCGGTCGTCAGGTTCAAACGTTTTTAGAAGACACATATACAAAGTAACGTGATCATATAAGCCTACTTTTTCCTTCGGGAAGTAGTCTCAAAACATACTTAGAAAATTGTGACTATGCTTGGCTACACTTCGTGGTTTGAATGAACAGAGAACGATAGTCGCCGCTAGTAAAATTTTACAATATTATTTAAACGTGTACTTGAAAGTACTACCACCTTCAATCATGTGAGTGTAACCGGTAAAATGGGCAGTCGCACACACTTCAAACGTGTTATAAATTTTCGTTTTATCAGTTGGTGTTATTCCTTACGTATTACTCTGTCATGTCTCGTATACGGAGCGCTTAACGTGATATCACAGGTTGAAGAAAATATTAGACAGGTAAGGTAAACGTGCAGGCCACAGTATAGGGCTTCTGGTGTCTACCTACTTCCTCGGAAATACTTTCTCGAGGACGTGATCGAGAAACACGAACATTGTGTCGTAAAACCTAATCGTGTAGCAGCCACATGCTGTCACGATTCACAAACCATACGCTCCTACAACTAGTCTGACAATGCGTCTTTCGTACAATCGCATTGCAGAATTCACTAAAGAGAAAAGAATTTTATCGCAACGAATTCAAAAGCATTATACATGTTCAAAAATGTATTACCCAGTAACATATTTACTTTAAATTATTTTAATTCGAATTTTATGCAAACGCATTTTATTTTTTACTTTACTTTTTCAGGGGTGTTTATAGATTAAGCCATACGTCTAATATACTTAAATTTTTCCCGAATGATAAGGAGCGTTTAAACTATTTTATCAGTATGTTGTACTCTAATAAACTGATTATAAAATTATTTCAATCAATTAAATCACTAAATTTTAAGAACTATGAAAAAGGAAGAGTAATATAAAAGAAGTAAAGGATGTCTATATAAACTAACACATTATTCTATAGTCCAACATGACAAGCACTCCTCAATCTTAACCCCAAAGAGCAAGCCAAAACGACTTGAACAGTATAAATCGAATGAGATTTTAATATGCATAAATATATATATTTTTTTTATCAATTCCGTTTTGGCGAAATTTCAAAGGCTCCACGGTAGCAGATGCACAGGAAAAATTAACACAGAACCGTGTGGATAATTGCCACGCCAGAAGTTAAATATTTGTATATTTTTAATGAGCGGAGATAAATTTTCAACGAGCGGCAAACTCGTCGCTTTGGTGACTATCGAGAGGGTTACGTGTTCACTGTCGTGACACGTTGCCATGAATAAAGGCTCGTTCACACCAAGTCAAGCCAAGACCATCACTTCAAGGCAAGCCGGCCATTAGTTTTTACAACACCTTGGGAAAACAAACGGCAATAAACTCCAGTAGCCGTACACGCGAAGCCACGGTAGGAAAGAACAAGACAGATCTGAGGCGTTTAGAAATTATTGCCCTTGCACTTTTTTTTTAACTTTAGCGCGGGTGTACAAGGTGATTCAGGGCGAAGTGTCTAAATTTTGTGTGTTTCTCTATTACACAAAAATAAATGTTGTTTGTTTGTTCGTCTTTTATGCGGTCCCATATAATTTATCTGAGTCCGAAGAAACTTTGGTGAGTTGTTACACGTATGCCAGAGATGGTTTCTGACAAAAAAAAAATTTGGGGAGGTGGCGAAACGGGACAGAGGGACAGAACGGGGAACTGAAAAAATTTAGTAAAAAAAAACTTTGGTGATTTGTGCATGAGCCCGCGAAAATTTTTACGAAAAATGAGGGGGATGGAGGGGGGAGAGGTTGCAACATGGGGTGGAGAGACAAAATGGGGGACCTAAGAAATTAAATGGCCGTTGCAGCGCGTGATGTGACAGCTAGTAGCTAATAAAAGTTATGTCCAAAATGCACAAAAAAATATTTTAAGAAGTTTTCGAAAGTCAGCTCCTCAATTATATTTCTTATTTTTGAGGGAGCTGTATCGTTAAAAAGTATTTTGTTTCCTAAGTTTCAGAATCCCAGAAACGCAAGGGTGATCCAAGCACGCACGTCGGGTAGAACATCGGCTCTACACGCAAGGCCCTGTTATATCGTGCAGGAGTTCCACTGAACGTCGGATTCAGCGGTAAGCCTACCAGGCGATGAAGTAAAACCAAACAAGAAAATAGTGGCCCATGTCCCTGTGATACTTGAAATATCATGCAGACGAATTTGCCTGCAAATAGTCACGGCGTATAAGTGGACTTTACGTCTCGTATGCAGCAATGACATTAGAGTTAGTGAGAGGTTTTTGGTCAGCGCTTAAGTGGTATTGATCCCTACCACTTTGTATTTATATGTTTCTTCTCGATAACTTCTGTTCCAGTCGATGTATCAACATTTTTGTCACGACAGGGCATAGATAAAAACTTAATCGATTTTCTGGAATTGCTGGAACAATTTCTTATTCATTATTTTGCAACGGGAAACAGCTGAAAAGGAAAAATTGCTTTATTTACGGGAGCGACTACAGAGGCCACAAATTTAACAGAAACAATGCCATATGGATTCCAAAAAGTGAATGAAGCTATAAACTATGCCTTGTCAGCGTGAAAAAAGTAAAACTATGTACCTGTTCCCTGATTTATAATAAAAACCGTAAAACCGATGCGACAGGCATCAATCCCCCTTAACATCGAGGTCTTCAACGCTAGTGAGGGGTGATATGATGTGAGTATTGAGCTGCGCCGGAATGAAAGCGGCGGGGAAAACGGGATATCCCCGAGAAAACCCTCCGACCAACGGCATCGTCCGGCACGACTCCCGAGATCTGACCCCGCCGGGAATCGAACCTGGATCGCCTTGGTGGGAGGCAAATGGGCAAACCATTCTGCCACCGCGGCCCGCGATGACATTAGAGATGGTGATGCACACTTTACCCAATGACAGGAAATGAGAGAGGAAGCGGTCACGGCCTTTGTTAAGGAAGGATGGAAAACTGAAATCAAGATTACCAGAGCCGGGAATGAATCCCGGATCCCTTTACATACGAGTCCAAAGTGCTTCTGGTGCACCACCTTGGTCGGCCCACGTGGCAGAAATGATCGCCTGGGCTAAGGCAATCGGTGCATGTTATGTATTTTGTTTTTGAAATTATAATACATTGCACATTTAAGTTGTCTGCATAATTCTATCTATATTACGTGAATTTTGTATTTAGAAAAAATAATTTTTTCCTTTGATTTTAGCTTTTTGGAACACATTTTTACAACTACAAAAAAAGAAAGACTTAAAATCAAAGTCTCTCTTCCTGGTGATAATTAAGTATATGGACACATAGTTATGTCTTCAGTTATATGCAATGATATTTAAACTGATTTGACTGTGGAGATTGTAAAATAATTGTAAAACAATTTTAACACGAATATGAAAAATTTCAATAGAAAGTATCGTTTCACTCTACGCAACTAAAGATAGGTCAAATAAGCAGTATGTAAGTACATCAAGTCATCAAGTAAAGGTTTTATTTTGATTCTCTCTCTTTCATTAATTATAATACGACATAAGAAAACGTGTTCTGAATGTTGCAGATACCAGTTTTGTTGTCTTGTCACTTCAAGCTGGCAACAGCAGTGGCCGCTCTGCCATGTACCAATTGCAGTTTATTCATTTTTCTGTTTTCCACGTACCAATACCCTTAAACATTCAACAAACTGACACTAGAAACAAATATAATGACGTTAAGAGTACTGTGTACTGGTGTGAAATTTCCGTGTTTGATGCGCGGGAACAGCGGAGCAATAAGAGCCAAAGCACCACTCTCGATGGCAGGCACATGGCCTCTATTCGCAGCGCTAAACTGGCGTGCAATGTATTCGCAGAACTCTTTTTCTTATAGAACTTTAAGCGGTGACCCTGAAATTTCATTTTTGCATAGTATGAAGTAAAGACCAATGCACACACCTCATTTTGCAATTTATGGATTCAGGTCGTATTTTCAGAGTCACAGCAGACTAAAAAAGCCGTTTTTAGCCATTTCCAGAGGCCCAAAATTCATGTTACTAACAAGCATACTGAATTTTAAAAAAATGGCATACGTAGTTTCAAGTGGGTGTTGTATTCATAGATAACAACATTAAGAATAAGTTCGGCGGTTTCGCGTAAAAAAGTATTCGCGTGACATGCCATAACACCGTCCAACGGCTAAGTACACAGTCCTCTTAACAACAATTCGGGCATGGAAAGATACTGACATTTTGCTAACGAAATCCAAAAAATTTGAACGTCTGCTTAGTGACAAACGAGTGGAGCTCTCGTCTTCGTTTTGTAGCCAGGTCAGACAGCTCCCTTAAATGAACTAGGATTTTACCAACTGTTTTATATATATATATATATATATATATATATATATATATATATATGTTTACTTTTTCAATATTCCTCATTGTCGCCTTATCGACATTTAAATAGACTTGAATTATCTGAAACAGCAAAGAAAAGTGATCTGACCGTTGTCAGTTAAACACATAAACATTTAAATAAAATGTCTCCAAAATTACGTCACCTTACTTGCAAATTTATTAAAATCAAACCATAACTTTAAAAATTTTTAAAAAAGTAACAATACCATGCAAAATGCAATGCATACGAAAATCTGAAAGACTGAAGAAACAAAACTATAAGTATTGACAGTAACCGAAACGTGGGGGAAAAAAAATGCAATCCTGGACGATACAACGATTATGCCACAGACACACGACTAGACGACCAAATTATGAAACATGTAAAAGTTAGATTGTCCTATAGGCCTACTGAATACAGATTATCTCTAATCGTCATCCGTTATTGATTTGCTGTCTTGCTTTTTTTTCTACTGTGCAAGTTACTCGGTAAATAACAATTATAATACGCGTTTTTTTAAATTTCTTATTTAAGTCATGTTAAGATCGAAAGAACAGTTGTTAAATGTTGTGTATGACGTATCGTAGCAACGAAGAATAGCGAACAGAATAATAAATGGGACTAGTTGAACCCTGACATAGAAAAATGCAACACTTGGATGAATGTCTTCGAATGTTTCTTGCAATGGGACAGTACGTTACTTTCGAAGAATGAAACATAATGTCTATCAAATGGAACTCAAAACGTGAAGTCGAGAAATTAAAGTAAATAAATTAACTGTGAAAATTTCGCCTGCGTGTGTTAGTAACGTAAACTTACTACGAACATAGAATATACGAATATAGCTATATTAACTAGGGAACAAAATATATTTTTATCGACGTTACAAGGTATAAAATATTTCTAAGCTATTGATTTCAAACTCTGTATACATTAAATATTTATTCTGATTGCGGTTTAGGAATTAATTTAGGAATTAAGTGATGTGTAAATTTTTTTAAAATCTCACTATTTCGCATCTTGCATCAATAACAGGAAATTAATAGCCTAATGTATTGCTCGTTTAAATGTTCTATTTGTGTATATCTCTATGCAATAAAGTAAAAGTACGTCTCTAAGATATGTTGGCTAGGTAATAGGAGTCTGCAGAACTTTACAATCAAATCGTAACACGGTGTATGGTTCGCTTGTTACTTTCCAGTTTCAATGGAAATTTCAAGTAGTTGGACATTTAAATAAATATGTTAATTTTCTTCCTGTCTGATAGAGTTCTGGACTCAGTCACCGATTCAGAGCACTACCACGCAGGTATTGTAGTTGAGATGACTGCGGTGTGGGTAATGGTGATGTTCCTTAAGATGCCGGTAATCAGAGTTCTTGATTCTTCTCCTAACTGCTAAGTTATATAAAATTTCGGGGCTTTAAGATCTCTTTTTTGCTCATCCGCCCTAAATAAGCACTTCTAGTGTACCAATACTCTCTCATTCGTAGCTCCAGAATTATAAGTAGTTAGAAAAACGCTTCGCCCTAGACTAAGAAGAACTGTATTATTTGATGTCGGGAATAATGTACCAGAAGGGTCACCTTCTCCGGGGCATTATGTGTCAATTGTATTCTGGTTACCGTTGCAATGTAACAAGAACATCAAAAATTAATCATTCCTACACATCCTAAGAAAAATCAATGCAGATCATGTTTTAATAAATTACTTATACAAATCATAACTAAAAAATTTAATTTATAAAATGTGCAATACATCAATTTTTAATTGAGAGTATACATTGGAAATTGGTAAGACGTTATAGTAAGTTGAGCATTATACAACTGAATAAATGAACTCGTTTTCTGTTCTTGTAACAGATATCTATGGTTTTCTGTGACCACTTCGTGCTGAAATAACAAGTGATCCAAATATTTTACTTAACCATCCACCCCCATTGCAAGAATCGTCAAACAGCTAACAGTCTTATGAGTCATATTTAGAGATGATTTGTGTTTACAGTGGAATAATACGCAGTTATTCTTGTACAGAAACTTAGCAAAGGTACTCAGTTATCCGAGGACAGCATAAACGAGAATGCGTCAGTCTGTCCCTGCTTCTCCCGTTCCTTCCTCGAGTAAATAGAGAACTTGCCGTTCAAATTTGTCTTCAGGTTGACATGAAGCAAACAGGAGACGGGCGAAATCATCCCAAGTCCCCAAACAGTTTCATATGTGAATGCTCAGAACATACATATATTATACTCCAGAACATGGAACACTTCATAATATTGCCCGAATAATCTCTGCACAGTGAAATAAACGTTACTTGCAAATGTAACATTTCTGTTTCTAATATTTGCGTGAAAGATTTTTACACAAAATTTTTATACCTGTCAAATATAACTAAGTTTAAAGATCACTTAACAGAACTTAATAGATTCACTTACATTGTAGTAGAAATTTATGGAAGTATATATATGCTCAATTAATTACACTGTAGTACCAATTACGTGAGCAGACAATTTATGACATTTCACATTTGTATTGTGTAAAGTGTGGATTTAGTTTGGTCGTTAAGAGAGAACATTCTTACGGTATATATTAAAATTCCTTCCAAATGCACTTCCACAGTGTTTTACCTGTGCAATAAACAAATATTTAAACTTTTCTCATCTTTTACTTGCCTTGAATCCAAGTATTTTCTGAAATAACGCAAACAATTTTCGTATGCCATCTTTTTATATCAAGTCACTTGTGACACACTTAAAATTTGCAAATTTTGTTATTAATTTGGTGGTAAATATGCATACATAATTTGTAAATTTATAAAATTTGCCAGTAAGCAAACAAAAGTATAGCCTTTTTAGGTTTATATTAAACCCTGTCTTCTAAATGTTGCAATCACTATCGGAATCGTATTAAGTACAGTTTTGGAAACTATTTGCACAAGAATGCATTTTCGCGAATGTGAAAACAAATTACTGAACGTGTTTGTCTCACTGAACTATTCTTGCAATGGGATGTGTAATAAACTAAACGTCTTCCGTGGATGAATGCTTTATTGTGAGAGAATATTGCTGAGTCTCAAAAAACACAAACCAAGAATTTGATAAGTATAATAAACAAGAAATGCCAATATTACCTGTTTATAAATATGCGACATGAACCTCATTCCTAAAAAAGGACATAGTCTGTGCATCCTGTGGGATCGCAAACAACGAAGGGGGGTGGGGGAAACACGAAATAATAAGTTGTATGAAAATGGCCACAAAACTTGAGAAAGACAATGACAAATGGACAGTGGAACGTATACGAACACAGACGACAACCAAGATAACTCATACGAACGCAGCATGAGTTATTACATTCTCACTATGGCGGTGAGACTGATCATACGGTCGTATTTAGTGCGAACCGATATCGTGGAGTCTTTGTTTCATGCAAGAAACTTTTCAAGCCATTTAAGATAGGATTATTAAGGTATTGATGTACGTAATTAAACCAAACACTAAAACATAAACTGTAAGCTTCTGCTCTAGATAAATATATCTCTTAGCTGAGTTACCACAACGTAGTAGGGGTTCAGTACTAATGGAACATTAGTGGGAATAATATTGAGATGTACGGATGCAGACGTTAATCTGTGTAGTGGGATGCATGCATTACAGGTTGTAATACATCAATTCCTAACACATCCATCACGTCAATATTCCTTGCTATATTAGGGAATCGGGAACGCCCATGTCACAGGGAGTAAATAATATGTTGAAGTTCACTAACGAAATAAAGAAAAAAGTAAAATTTCGAGGTATGTTTTGTACTGAAATAACAGGGTGAGTACACAACATAATAATATATTTAACTTACTCATAATAAAATAATCTCATTTTACCTACATCTTCATTGACAACAGTAACCATACATTACAGCGCCCAAAAAAATACACAATTCATTTTTCAATCGCTTTGTATGCAATGGAAAAATCACTAAAACATATTTTACGAGTTCTAAATTAAAGGTATATCAAGTTTTTTCGCTTACATAATGACATTATGACAATTTAAAAAAAATTTAATTTAAAATGGGTTATATGTGATATTAAACATATATTAATCTTACCAACCAAATACTAACAATTAAACTAATGTAATAGCTGTTTGGTAATTGGAAAACAGATATAAATTACTAAAATAATAAGAGCTAAATTTTCAACTCATTCAATAAATATTCTGGGACACAATTTTAATTATTTTACTGTAGGCCACATTCCTTTGTTTCGTAAAAAGCATAGATATACAATTTTTTACTACAGTTTCCTGTGAATTATGAAATAATAACTTGTGGTTTTTTTAGTTACCAATTCTAATGTTAAAGAAGAGCAGCAGGGCAAGCAGTCCCAATTAGAGCCCTAAATGTCGATTAATTAAGGGTATTGAAAGGTGCGATGTAGAGCGGATGGCTGGAATACTCAATCTTGAATAAAATCTAAACAAAATTTTATGAGATTTTTTGCCGAGTAGATATTTTATCAACGAACGTTTATTTACACACCACTGTGTGGTAGTATGCTTTACTTTCGAGTAAAATATTAAAAACTGTTTTTAGAAAAATATAGACTTGAAACCACAAAATCTACAAAAGTGGAAAACTGTAATTTTTATAAAATTTTAATATGATAATATCTAGGCCTCTATAATAACCGAATTTTAAAAATACCCGTGTATTCATTGGAAAATAATTTTAACATCAGTAAACCTCTTACTATAAAAAATTACTTTTAAAACAGCATATAATTATGCCTACATAACAACTAACCCACATCATCAAAACAAACATAAAATTACAGTAACTAAATATTTAGTTTTTATGCCCAAGTTATTGATTGCATAGATGTGTCCAGATAACAGACATTTTAAACGTATTTAAGTTACACACACACACACATATATATATATACACACACACACACACACACAGGATGTCCAGAAACAGCCGTATAATAAACATCCCACTCCGGAATCGTGGGGTAAATTAAAGACGAAAATGTTGTGGCAAAACGGTGTACGATCATGGAGGTAGGAGTATACAAGAGATGGCATGTTGGGACGTCCTTGAAGTCGACGTATGTATGCCAGTTTTGTGCGAACAATGCGATATTGTAACCCAGCACACAGCATCGAGTATATCGAGTAAGATTTTCGTAAGCGCCTCGAATGGTATTGATACTGTAGAATAAACAGATTTGAATGAAAACGGTTACGTGCGTTGCATTCGGGTGTAAAAAGCGACCAGGTACGTGAAATACATCTGCTATTGTTACATTTTATGAGGAAAAAGGCCTTTTTTCATATTTGCACAGTGTAAATTATGTGGTTAAACAATTGTTTATGTAGATAAACCTAGCGAACTGACCTGAAAATACGGCCACATATATTGTTTATTTACGTATTGTCAATGACGATGTGCAACTGCTTGCTGATAGCAATTAAACAAAAAAAATTGCACACAAAATTTTAAATAAATAGCAGAAACTAGCATAAATGTATTAAAGTAGCTGAACAATGGTTTCCATGCACAAACAGTAGGCGCTGTCGGTACTCACGTAAATGTCTTTCAAAACGCAGTCATGTTGTTAAGTTAACATTTTATTGCATAATTTTGTTCTCTAAGCAATGCAGACTATGATAATAACCAACAATCGATAAATCATTTTTATCCTATCGCTCTTCAAAATTTTTGTAAAATACATTGGCTCTTATTGCGAAAACAATGTTTAGGGTCTGCAGTGACCACGTGTATAAACGTTCAAGCAACAAGGACACAAATACACTGACTTCAAAGTATTTGCCTGGGCAGTATACGGTATGGCCACCCCCTGTGTACGACGACATTTTACGTGCACAACGTGGCTACACTGCACGGAGTTAGACCCATATCTTGCGCTACACAGATACCTTACTACTACTGGTCTGACCATCAAATGGGCGAAGGCTTAAATCCCTAACAGTAAAAACATGATTCTATGTTTACTCGCTGCAACACACACAAAATAATACCTGAACGTGGAGTGCATGAGGGAACATTCTCCGTGCAGTGATATTACAATGTGAGCGAACAATGGCGTACAGCATTTTGCCACAGACATTTTCATCGCTAATTTAGACCAGGATTCTCATGGTAGGCTTATTTTTACGGTCGATTCTGGACACACACACCTTATAATAATTGTGTGTGTGTGTTTATTATGTTAATCAGCCAACCAACAAGAAAAAAACGCAAAAAAAACCAATCAAAATAATGGAATGCTCCGACCTATCTTGATATCAACATTAAAATTTTAAATCTTAAGAAATTTTTAGTACATTTTCTAATTTAAACTATTGCATCTACTCAAAGTCTTACCAATTATACTAAATAACATTAATCAATTTTTTACAGTATGCATACACTTAAATAAAAAAACTAAAAGGCAAATAATTAAGTGCACTGAAAAAATTCTGTAACTAAGCATGTGTGGTAAGCATAATTTCAAAGTATGTTATTTTCATTTTTTTTTCTGAACTCGTGTACGATATAAGACGAAATTTTTAAAATTCGGTATCTGGTAATAGCCTAATTCTAATGCAAAAATACACTACATAAATCGTAAGGTGCTTTTATAACAGACTTGTCACAGATAAAGTACAGCAAGTATTACTCTCTCTTTTAACATCTCCCTCCAGTTGAAACCAGAAAAGAAAACCGACTTAAATTGATGTTGAACCAGAATAATACGCATAAACTATTCGAGATCTTACGTGATGGTGAATACCTTGTTTCTTTCAAAGATACTACTGTAATAGTGTTTTTTATGGAAATCGGGAACCATGTTTCCGGTAATTTAAGTACTTTCCTAGAAAGGAAATGCACTCATCGAGGAGAAAAACAAAATTTAACTGATTAATTCGCTCGTAGTGACGTCACAATACTTAAGGATGAATGCGTGTTTCTTTTCTCCTTCCCTCCCCTACCATGTACGGTAACCGGAGCGGAGGTATAGAAATATCTTCCAGGGGAAAGAGAGAAAGAATGCATCTCCCCAGCATTAATCATACACGAGAGGCTGGGACTATATTGCTTTCTTTGCTACCCCTGTGCTGAGGCGAATAGCTCGGAAGAGAAATGTAGGAGAGGGGGTGGGGGAGAAGGTGATGGAAGGAGGAATGGCAGCTAACAGAACCGCAGTTACTGCTACCAGTGTTCAGGCCCTGCACCGACCATCAATTTTCGTTTTCTATTCGGTCGGATACCTCTGAAAGAGGTCGTGGGTGCAGAATACATCTTGTCCCCATCACCATGGTGTGGGGTGATATGCGTATGCCTCCCCTTATTTCCTGGCCTACTTCGTGACGTCAGCACTGCCGTATTATTGTAGTGCGCCTTACTGTCTAGCACAAGTTATGTACAAACCTACGTTTTACATAGCACCTAACTCACTGCTGTGTACTTTACCAATTTAACAACTAAAGTGTAGAGCGCATTCCATAAAACATATTCAAATTACATTATTCGAACTGAGGTTTAAGTTACTTTATATCAATATATTTCCTTTGTTTCCTAGTTCAACAATCAGTGAAATTACAATTTTAAAAAAATATTTACTATAACTGATTTTTATTAAAATAACCTAAAATATTTGGTACCAATAACGGACAGAAAAAAACAAATTAATTAAAACCAAGCAGTTATATCATATTTTTTTCCTCGGCATATTTCGGACGAATGAAATCCTCTACAGGCGCTATTCTTCATTAACATTTATTTGAGAACAAATTAACAATTACGTAAATTTACAACTTTATGAACTGCATTTCGGTAATAACTACATCATAAAACATACTATTAAGGATTTGTTTTACGCAGAACAGCAATAGTCTTTAAGGACAGTACGTCTTAATTTACATTAATATTCTAGTCTATCAGGTACTTACGGTAATGTCTATGAAGTTCATGCTACTGCTCACCTCTCTTTTTTTCTGAGCCTTTTAAACAGACAAAATTACTATTATTATCCGTTTTATAGTTAGCCCCTTAAACAAAATGTATAAAAATAATCAGTTTTAAGCATTTAACTGGTAAGGAACTGGTCCTCATTTCCATGCATTCAAACAATTAATTACCATCTCGACGACTTAACTTTTAAAACCAATACAGTAAAGCGGTGGTTGTTATTCTTTCCTGCTTATTTGTATCTTTCTGTGACTATTCAACATTAAAAACCAGTGTAACTAATTTACACGCTGTATACATTTCACTGTACATAATGTTAACGTATGAAGCCATGACAAAAACCGTATTTTATTGTTATTGTTCACGAGATATCCCTTGCTGTTAACAGCATGTACTTTTTTTTGGGTAATTTAATATTTTTTTTACTTATGCTAATAATTTTTTTTATAAATAACGCCTTTAAATTCTATCCACAAATATTAAATATCAGGCTAGTAGTGTGCGTATTGTTGTATTTTTGTACTTCGTGGTAATTGTGAGTTAAAGATGATATCGCATCGTATATTAGGTTCAATGTTAACATGTTTTATTTATTCGCTGTGTTACCATTTGGTCTGTTCAGTAACAACGAGCTAGAGTGACAGTACTTGAAACTTTAACATAGCTCAGAACTGGATGACAATGCAACTTTCTTGTCTGCATGTCTGTCTGTTCGCTACAAATTTTGCAATCGAATTTAAGCTAACTTCCCGATGAGTTAAAGACTTACAACTTTAAACATGGCTGAGAACTGATCACAAATAATATAAGAGAAAATAAATTAATTACGAAAAATTAAAAAAAAAATAATTCATCTGCTATTTTATAAAATATATGATTGCAAAATTTAACATACACAAGATTAAAAAAAACGGAAATAAAATTAAGTTTTTATATACAGCAGGTTATTTTGAAGGAATGGAAAGTATACAATAACTCATCCTATAAAAATACTTGTAAAAATTAAAAAAAAAAAAAAAACTGGGGCAAATGAAATACATTGTTAATGCATGAATAGTTCACCTAAGTATCAATATAATATTATTGGATTAGAATTTAGTTAGTAGATTAAGCTGTACAATTTTATAAGGATTACGATTTAACATAAAAAGTAAACTTACAATGTATCAGAGCAATTAGTAAATTTTCAATCTAATAAAGTTTTACCGTTTATTTTAAAGTTTTCTTTCATATGGTGGTTTTCATTGTAAATATTTTATACATGCATAATTGTATATTAAGCTTCTTTCACACCTTATTACAACTAAACAGTGATTTAGTTTCATTTGATTTCGATATCTCATAGCTTTTCATCAGTTTCTTCTGCATGAAAGCCTAAAACGCAAACCTAAAATAAATTAATACATCTACCTATTATTACTTATAGCAATGCAGTATTACATTTCTACTAGTGTATGGATATGATATGTGATAGCAATAGCGTTTTATTACCTCGTCTAGTTTTGATGTCTACACATATTTTTAACTTGAATAAAAAAATACTTTTTGTGGCTAGAACAATTTATGGATACGCATAACTAGTGATTTAATACTATTTGTATGATGCATGCAGTACATATCATCGTAACAGTAGAATGTACGAATAATTTAAAATTTTAGGAATGAGATGGTATTAGCGATACTGCAAAATCAGTGATACAGTATTTCATTGTTTCAGATATCACAGTTAAACTAAATATTTCCTTGAGGTATTGAGTCGCCGATAATCTTGGCACATGTTCGTAGGCTTACGTCATGAAGTTGTGCTTAACCAGTCATTTACACATATTACAGAATCCATTATTAATAATTTAAAGTGAACATACTGCACTCACTCAAAGAAAGCCATGGTCCAACTTGAAATGACATTTTTATTGCAATAAGTTCTAACTGTATTAAATACTTGCATTATAAAGCCGTATAGTTCCAGTACATCGATACAACACAGCATCACTAGTAGAATGGAGAAGCATTTTTAAGAATATTATAACAATTTCATATTTGATGACTATGCTCCAGACAGTGTTACAAATATTTTATCTTCCCCTTACATGTGACGCAATAGCATTTAGGAGATATTTCATTTTTTACTTGTGAGAGGATTGTACGAGCAGCAAGCGGCCAATGGCAAAGCACGGTTACGGTGACGTCATGCGAGAGAAGCCATGTTGGCAACAGAACGTTTTCATTTCCTTTTCTTCGGCATTTGCCCGGAGCCATACATCACACTGAGAAGGGAGGTTTGTTTATGGGCGTTTTTGTTTCCGAACGCACATATGCAACAATTTAAAAATGTATGCAGTTATCTGCAAGTTACTTTCTCTATATGGTGAAAGGTTAGTACAAGATTCCCTGCTGCGTCATTGTTATAACCCAAATGATGAATTTCACGTTAGCTGGCTGTGAAGGCGATATTAAATAACGCATAGTTAAAATTTGATATTTCAGAATATTTGCTGTTACTAGTATTTTTAAGTACTGAGATTTCTAATAGGACATATAAAATGCAGTAAGAATACTTGGTATAGTTAGTCTGAGTCGTATTGTAAATAATATGTGCACGCAGTAATTTGTATGAATGCCAGAGACTAATGAAAGATGTGGTAAAATGGGCAGTAAAATTTTATAACCTACAGACAGTGCTAACATTTCACGACAGGAAAAATTATTGAACAAATATAACCGCACGTAGCCATATGAAAATATGGTTCAACAAAAAACCTTTACTCACATAAAGAGATTAACGACTAGACAATAGCATACAATTTTAATACAATACACCAAATGGACAAAATTTTTATATCTGGCGTTGAAAGGATGCATTTTAGTTAAATATTTCTAATCGGATATTCATAATGCGTAGTTTTTTACTGGTTCGGTTTTATAGACCACGCTGCAGTGAACAACAGTCAATTAAATTCTGAATATAATTGAATCACCCAATTGTAATTACTGTCCAGTTCATTAATAATTAGGTTTTCCGCAGAAGAAAAAACAAAGAGTGAAAAAATGTTTAATAAATATAACACACAATTCAGTTATCTGAGGCGTTTGTTATTTTCCAAAAGGCTAAGTGTTCGGGAGTGAATATGATGGCATTCTTCAGAACAGCAACACACCTAAATATTGAATTTAGTGCAATTTATGCACGGTTTTAAGAAGTTGAATATGGACCGTGAATTCGATCACCTATACTTAATATAAACTTTCCGTCATCCTTTGTAACAATCCTCACGTGTAGAGAAACGGAAAGTGTTATATGAACATAGGGCCAAAAACGCACCGTTTCTGCGCTACAGTTGGCAATGCGTGACGTATGGTTGATAGCGCGTGGGTAGGGTCATATTGCTGTGGGGCATCATTACAGCAGTACATAACATGTTACTATGCCACACACTACTAACACACAGACAGTAGGAACAACTGTGACACAGCAACATGATCCTGCCAGCGCGCTATCAACCATACGTCGTGTATGCCAACTGTAGCGCAGAAACGGTGCGTTTTTAGACCTATGTTCATGTAACACTTTTTGTTCCTCTACACGTGAGGATTGTCTCCCTAGAATATTGACATGGAATTTTGCAAAATCGTGCATACATTCACATTTAAACCGACGAGTTTTTAAATTCCATTACATGCTAATCATGTTTCCCCCACCCCCTGAACTGGAGACAAACAATGCGAGAAATTTGCGATGTTAAGCGTCATATATTACATGTTATTACTTTACTGTAATATAAAATTCTTCGAGACCATAAAGCGTTTTATACGAGTTAGCAAGGAACTCTTAGATAATTATACTAAATATAAAGACTTTAAATTAGTTGACATTTTAGGTAAACTGAGTGCAATAGAAGCCTAGACCCTGTGAGTGTAAGAGAATTATATGTTTGAGGCACAAAATCGATGCAGCTTTAAGAGTGCCGCTGACTGGCGTACGTAATGCAACATCGCCCTTAGAAGCTATTCCCTCAACTGGCGTGCAGTAGTTCACTAGTATTCTATTACTTATAGAACTTCAAGCGGTGACCATATAATTTTATCCGTGGAAAACATGTTTCATGCATATTTATATTTCTGTGATTCGAATACGGTTGATGTTTTCACAAGCACGGCAATCTGATAAGTGGTTTGTCAAAAAAAAGAATACTCTCAACTAGCGGCAACACATTTCAAGCTCAGGTAGGGAGCTCCCTTAAGGGTTTTCAAGTCGGAAAATAAGATAACCTTGTATATTTATGAAGAAATGATAGTTTTGTAGATAATACTAAAGGGAACAGTTCTAACGGTGCATCAAATTCAAAATTTACATGCTATGCTACCAGGTGTATAGCGAAAATCAATTGACTTACTTAAATAAATCAATTTACGGTTAACTAAAATCCCGTGAGCTACGTAATAAAACATCTAGAAACCAACAACGATTACTTAAAAAAAAAAAAAAGCGTAAAATATAGGAAAGAAGTTACAAATCCAGCAATTTATGTAATACGAAAATATTTCACATGGAGTATTTTTTGTTACATAGCCCATGGCATGGCATCTTTTTTTTCATTTAAGTAAGACAATTCATGGGTTTAGTACTACAACTAGATACCTTAAGTTTAAGTTATCTGTAGATGTTTACACTGTCCTTATGACTGTTCCTATTAATATGCACGTATTTGTAAATGCGTTAATTAGAGGAATCGTTGCAACATCAATTTTCATTTCAACAAACAAGTATGTACATGACAAAATTGATTATTATTGTTACACGTGGATAGCTTTAGTTATACTGTAGAAATAAACCCACGAATTGATTTTTACTAGTTGCATGGCAGCGTATTATGCACATTTTTTTATTTTGATGGAACGTTGTAAAAACTATGGACGATGAAATTGTTTTGTAAGAGGAAACTATACTCGTAAATATCGTCTGAAAAACTAACACAATTTCATAAAAATACAATGTTACCCCACTTGAACGTCCGCAACCTGGACGTGTGTTTATCAGCCGTCTACGTGCTGCGGTAACAAGGTGCTTCAGCCAAGTTGTCTGACGTCTTGACGTGCGCTGCTTCCAACTTTGCACATCTGCTTCTAGCAGCTGAGGCTACTCCAACCAACGAGTCTCGGCAAACAACACGTCACTCACACCTTCCTTCAAGCACGCTTCGCTCACGTGAAACCTCGCGCTACGAGCACTAACTTCAGCAAAGTATTAGAACCATTTTTAAATTACGGGCGAATGGTTACCTGTATCATTATTTTGGACACACGCAATTGAATTTTCCTAGAGTTCCTATCAAACAATCAAAGTTTGCCTTCGAATAATCTTAAAATGCACATAATTAAATTTATTGAACGTCATGAATCACAACTTTGTTGTCAGAGCCATGTCTGTCATATCTTTCAATTTACTTATTGTCATGAAATAATTATTATATAGTTCATTTGATTAAGGAAATGTGCGATGATTAATGAAGCGGTCACTTCAATGTTCACTTGTTAAAATGATTTGCTACAAAAGGATTATTCCATTCCATCAATTGTTTTCGATAAATATTTTATCCTTGGAAAATGCCTTACAGTAGACTGAAACTTACTATACAATAAAAACGAAGACATATACATAAAAAATAATCAACAATAACCAAACAAATTGGAAGGTAGTTTCTGAACCTTAGCATTTTGTTGTCGAAGGAAGTATACTAATTTTGTCTTTTGTGTGTTACGCATCAATTGGCAACGATGTGAATCATGCGTATACATTGGCACTAATGTGAGTCTTGCGTATGAATAGGCAACAATGTGAATTATACATTTGAGTTGCAACACTGTGCTCAGAGCTGGCCGTCGCCTGTCAATTGTTTGCCGACTTGTAATCCTAACGCAATTTTGTCCCTGGTTTTGGTATTTTAGATTTATTTATAGTATACTAGCTGTCCCTTTGCGGCTTCGCCCGCGTGTACTATAGAAAAGAGTAACTAACTTTTAGTTACACGTTAATTGATGGTGATACTATATTCTATATTATACTATATTCACTGTTTATCTTTAAAACATCAAATACAAACAGATTTGTCCAGTCCACTGCGCTAAGCGTACTTTAATTGCAGAACTTCTTTTTTTAATTCATCTTTATTTCTCTATAAAACAGCTGCCCGGCTGCGGCTTCCACCGCAAAACAGCTGCCCGGCATT
>PNEQ01046757.1:52317-83724 GCA_003012365.1 Medauroidea extradentata | reverse complement strand
TCAATAACAATGTAAAGAGCGCGCGCAATACACTTGTATGATGTCATAGTAATTCCCATCGCAAAGTCTTGCACGGGATACGAACCCGTAACCCCACCCCTCCCACACCCCAAACTTTATACAATACCTGAGTGAATGCTTAAGGCCTCGATCACAGGAACGTACCTACATTATTTAACAACAATAGCAATAAAGCTCAAATTGACTCTACTGTTTTTAGGGTTTTTTTTCCGGCAATTATTCGAATTTTTCTCGCCGTAAAAACCATCTTTGAACTTCAACGAACATTAAAAAAAAAAAAAAGAATTTGCCAAATTGGTCCAGGCGTTGTTGAGTTATGCGCTTACCAACACATTTTGCGATTCACTATTGAATATTATTTTATTTATTTTATTTGGTTTGATTTTACTTGTCCTCGAACAGCACAGGCCCTGGTACACGGGGGAAAGGGGGAAGGAATCGGCCATAGACTTGGTTTAGGAACCATCCCAGCAATCGCCTGGAGTGATTTTAGGAAACCATGGAAAACCAAATCAGGATGGCCGGAACCGGGGATCGAACCCGGGTCCTCTTGAATACGAGGTAAGTGTTTTACCATCGCTCCACCACGCTCGATGCTCCACCACGCCCGGATGTTCTAGGTATTTTTTTAGTAAAAATATTAAATTAATAAATTAAATTCTTTAAACATCTAAGACCACAGTGTGTCAAAGTTTGGCGACACACGTAGTTAATCTAGCGGCACAGTTATGGAAGGCGACACATTCGTCGAGAACCAATGTTTTACGTAGGTTATTCGCATTGTCTGTTGAAGTTGCACAAAGAGTCGGCCACCGCTGTATGTTGCGACGTACGTGTGATTTTGGCGTATGGTGCTGTCAAGGTCAAGAACTGTCCCTACCCGTGTATTGTGCTCGTATAGTGTCTTCTCCTCGAAGACTTCTCTTAACAATACGCGCCAACTCTTATGCAGAAATAATTCATTTTAGGGTCATAAAGAGTCGTATATGTAACATAAATATTGTATATACAGAATGTCCAGAAACAACAGAATAACAAACACACCACGCGAACCTTGGGCTAAATTGTAGACGAAAGTACAAGTGGAAGAATGTTGTATGATGACATCTACATGCACAACGTGGCAACATGGCACTGTCGTTCACTCCTCCCATATAAATGTTACTTATCTTACTACTACTGTTGTGACCTGCATATTATGAGCGCAGGTTTAAGTCCCGATCAGTCCAAACATGATTATTCGTTTACTTGACGTAGCATACATAATGTAATACCTGGACGTGGAGCAAACATGGGACTATCTCCGTGCAGTGTTGCCAGTTTGGGCACGTAAAAATTACATACATTTTGCCAGTTACATTATCGTATGCAACTGAGCCCAGGATGCATGTGACGTGCTTGTTATGTGGTTGTTTCTGGATATTCTGTATATAACCACCACATTTGATACCATGGGGGCAGCGGAGTCTGAAGTGACAGACCTCTCGCGCCACCCCCACCCCAAACCTCCCACCCACTAAACGCCACCTTGGTGAGAGGTACGTGTTATAACCACTCGTCCTCCGCGGCCTCCAACGTGAAACCTAAACTCGAATGGCTGGAATCGAACCCGGGTCATCCCGAATGTAAATCAACTTGCATCCTACGAACGAATGATTTTTTTTTTGACAGTTCACAAGTGTCGTGTCATGAACTACATGCACGATATAGAATGTTACACAAAGGTACGGCCAAACTTTCGGGAAATATTCCACACACACAAAGAAAGAAAATATGTGAAATGACATATGTCCGGAAACGTATAATTACCACGGTAGCTCAATTCCTTACATCTCGTTAAATGTCAACACAAGCAATTCAGTCAAGATTACCTTCCGTCAAGTGGCCCACCTGGCGGTGAAACTAGGAAGTAAGTTACATTGTAAAGAACCAATCCATTGGGTATTTGGGACATTTTCTGTACGAAGTGTTATTTACGATGACATTTAACGAGCTGTAATGAATTGAGCTCTACCATGGTAATTAAGCGTTTCCGGACATGTGTCCATATCACATATTTTATTCCTTTGGGTGTGTAGAATGTTTCCTGAAAGTTTGGCCGTACCTTTTTGTAACATCATGTATTTCAAGTGTAAGTGAAGATAAAATGATCGCGGCATCCCACAAAATTATGTAAATGAAATGTTTGTTTATAAAGAACCACATTTAACTGTGCCAACAAAACTGTCAGGTAAATCCACTCGTTAATGGGTTAGACTACAGGACGAATATGACGATGAGTGTTGTTCTGACCGACAACAGGTTTAGAACTACGGGTCCGCAGGGTCGGAGGGGGGCGGGGTGCCGGGTGATGAGAACCCACGAAACCCCCCCGAGGGCGACTAGGTGAGGTCATTCTGCGGTGGTCCGCCGTTGTCTTCTGCAGTATGGCGTTGAGAGGACAACACAACACCCAGTCCTGAACCCAGAGAGGCTACTGTAAATATTGAACTCTCTGGCCTGGAATAAAACCCGGGACCCTAACCATTGAGCCAAGCAACCGTACACTTTACAGAATGTTTAAATAAAATAATTAAATATTTTGAGAGGAGATACGCAAGCGCCAACATTGGTCATGAAACCCATGCCGTAAGAGCTGTGAGCATTTGTTTCTTTTCCGCCATAGCTACAGGAGGTGATCCACGTGTCGTACATTCATAGAAAGCCTGCCTCCATAGAGTAGTTGTTTCCTGGGTTTGAATTCCAGCTCAGGCATGAATGTTATGTTGTCCCTTCACATCACCGTCATCTGATCTTTAAGATCTCGTTACTAAAGAGCCGTCAAACTCTCTATCCTCAACTCATTCACAGTAATGCATCCGTGTAGCCTACGTTGCCGGGAATCATGTCCCTTTTCATACACTCTTGGTTTATCTTGAGTGTGATGTCAGGCATTGGTGAAACGTTCACATAGTGGTTGAATGTCACTGACTACGGTAGTATTAGCTATAAAGCCTTCAGGTTTTCCCTTAATCCTAAATCCAAGGAACTAATGTCTGTCAGGGGAAAGTGGAGGCCAAATTATTGGACCTCCGCGCCAGTCTATCGCCCATTAAAGATCACATTCAGGAATATATATATGTAGCGATTGTGAATTTTGAACACATTGTTATGAATACTAAGAGCCTCGCCTTGAGAACGGGCTAATTACGACCCCAGTGCAATTAGGTAGTTACACAAGACAAGGACCTCAGAGATTCTCCCATCTGCACTGAAGTGCAACGCAAAATATTTGAGGGAATCGGAGTCTGTCTTCTTCAAGCCGTCCAGGTGTCACCAGCTCGCCAGAATGGTCCTGGGTCGACACCCACGACGTGCCGCCGTCCGTCGATAGCTGAACATACTCATCATTAGCCTCCGGCATCATTATACCGGTGAACGGAGAGGTCTTGGGGTGTCCGAAGGAACACCCATCATAGAGAAGAACCTAAATGTCATCATCTAAACAGCTCCCCCCTCCTATCTAAACTATGTAGTACAACCGTGTAGTTATCTGTAACGTAAACTACGTAGCGTTAAGAGGGCGGGGTTTATAGATAAGCGATGAATTCATCAATTGCCATCTACTGTTCTGAAACGCATATAGAAAAAGTGCAAAACCAGCAAACAATCCTTGATAATTATGTTTGCCAAATTAATGACAAACATTTGCCCAGAATGGTGCAATTGTTAAACGTGATCTCTTGCGCCGGTATTAAATGTACAAGATTTCAGCGTCAGATATTGTTCTTCAGATAAACGTTAATAGATAGGGACCGGAAAAATTCGCCGATTCAATTGCCTGCATGTTAGACTCCACTTTTCTATGCATATTCAAGCCCCATCTCCCCATCTATTCGTTCATTGTCCGCTGTTCCACTGAGAAGCAGCTAGTGGACAAACGGTCGCGGCTTGAGTATGCACTAGACAACGCTTTTTAACATGAAATTAATTGAATCCGCGAAATTTTTCTGTCCCTATTAGTAGAGGAAAATTATTGCTTAGAAGGTTGGCAAAAAGGGTTGTTAAGGATTGTTTTTTTTTTTTTTTTTTTTTTTTGCGAATTGGCTTCGAGAAACCTACAATTCTGAAGTGATGCTGTTAGCACTGAATTATATACCATGCATTCTTAAGCCACCGTATTTAGATTAACGCATATCATGTAATTGTGGTCCTCGCACTTAACGTTAACCATTTAACCAGTTTCAGTATAAAGTGCCTGCCTCTGATTACAACCAACCCAACCCCATTAACTCTTGTGTAAAACTTTTTTAATAAATGTTTCTTTAACAACATGCCCTTATAGTATGTGTTTTAGGATTTATGTTTATTAGAAATATTTTTTTTTGGTGCATACTACCTGCCACCTCTTAAAAAATGAAATTCTTTTATTTTAACACGGTGTGCAACTCTGAGGGATGTTGAAACGCTGGTGAGATGAACGAAACGTAGTACGGAGGAGGTGTCGTGTCTGCACCGGGGACACAATAGGGACGGGCTGACTCCACACACTTCACGCCTGCAGTTGATGGTAAAGGGGTGGGGTAAGGGGGTCCTCTAGGCTCCCGACGAGGCGGTCAAGTGTCCTGGCTGTCAAGGGAGGAAATGTGTTTGGTTTGGAAGCAGGGTTGCAAGTGAATGCCAATATCGCGTGAGACAGGCTAGTATAGGGCCGCCACGGAGCTGGGGTGAGTGACGTCAGAGGTTCTTCTACAAGACTGGCAGTGGCACGCACCAGGTAGTGTGTGGAAACATGATACCTCCTCCCTACTTACGGCGGCTGCCTACCTCATGCTTCGAATACGTTGCAGTGTGTTTGTAAACAGAGTTTTTCTACGAAAATATTCCACGTGCGCCCATTGTGCCAACGTACGAAAAGAAAACAAACTTCGGAGAAGGTCGGAACCTCATTGTTAAGACGCCACGCTAATTAAAAACACTGTTTCTAAGCCCTCCAACATGGATAAAAACGGTCTTTTCAGACTTCCGTACTTCTTAATGTACTAACCCGATGTACGTGAAACTCAGATTGCGACCTGCACTGAACTTAGTTGCAAATTTTCCACTAATAAAATAATATGGTCGCCGCTTAGTGTCCCGTAGTAAAAACAGTTCGGCGGGAACCTTGTACGCTAGTTCAGCGCTTGGCTCGTTGAGGCGACGCGGCATTTGATGCGCGCTTCAAGGTTGTCCTTACAGCTCCGTCGCATTTGAGTCGCTCACGCGCGGGTAGGCGGCGCCCTTAAGAGCACCCCCTGGACGAACGTATATTACGCGCGTCCGAGGTCACTCTTCCGGATGTTCAAGTGGGGAGAAATCGTAATTTTACATTTGTCTGAAATAGTGGTAATTTTTTTTAATTTTGTAGACGTTACCTGGGAGAAAATTTTTCTTTTACGGAAAAAAAAATAGATCATCCAGTTTTCCCATATTTTTTGTTCTTATAAGCCGCAAAAACCACTAATGAACATAATTAACAGAAAAAAAATTATTTCGAAAGTACATGTCACGGGCCACTGCTTGACGTGTTTTAATATCAACTGCACATATTTTAGAATTGTAAAAACACATACTTTTATATATATCGTATATAAAATAAACAAAACAATCCAAAATTTCAGAAAATTTTTTTAATCACTAAAACATTTTGTAACTGAGTTTAAAACATGTCAAGCAGGGTTGTATTCATCATGTTTCACAATCATACAATTTGCTAAATTACGATGAAAATTTATAATAGTTCGTGACATATAGTTTCAGTGCGAATGCAAATTTTCGCTCTGAAGTGGCATTACAAGAAAACTGGTTGAGCTATATTATTTGTAAGAGTTAAAGGAACTCCCAAGTCACGTCTACAAAACTAACGTTATTTCATACAAATATAAAATAACTATTTTTCCCCAATTGAGCACCACAATTCGCCTCTATAAGACATTCAATAGTAACGCTATACTTTTACCGTAATCTTAAGGTTGACAGTCTATTGTACACATTTGCGCCTTTTTAAGGCTCGATTTCAGTCGCCATATGGAATTTCATTATTTTTCGCATTTTTGGAATTCTAAGAAGAAAACCGTTAAATATGCGATTATACCTCAAATTCTATTTACATTTCGCTACAGTACAGACCTTGAGATTTAGCCGTTGACTTATAATTACGCCGCAATCTGTGTGGCAAAATTTTTATATTCATAGTTTGCCCGACAAATTGCTACCTAACTATACGTTACTAGCTGTATTGCCGTGATTGTACTGTGGCACAAAGTAAATAGAATTTGCGATATAGTCACCGATTTAACACTTTTCTTCTCAGAATTACAAAAAAAGCGAAAAATAATAAAATTCGATATAGCGACTGAAAACGAGCCTTAAACATTATAAACCAATATTTTCATGTTTAAAAAGAACCGCAGGAACACCCTTTTCCGGCGGCTAAAAATATTCGTAAATGGCTAGTAGTGAAACTGAAATGGTTATATAAACGTGTAATGAACTTGAAATGCTATTCCTAAACAGATTGCCAGATGCGTTAAGGTGTATGTAAAGATGTGGAGCGAACGTCTGGAATACTCAATCGTCGAAAACATCTAAACTGCTCGTCATAATTCTATGGGAATTTTTTGCGTAGTGGATATTCTATTAGCGGATGTTTATGTATATAGCACTGGGCGGTAGTATGCATTGCTTTCAAGCAAAAAATTAAATACTGTATTTATACAAATAAGTTATTTAAACCACAAAATCCATAAAAAAAGAAATCTATAATACTTATAATTATTAGTACGATAATATCAACGACTCTATGATAATATCAATTAAAATAATATTTGCGTTTTGATTTTCAAGTAATTTTAACATCCTTAAACAACTAGCGCACAAGTTTTCAGAGAGTAAAATTATTGTAAAATGAAAACGCCAATATTTCTTAAAAATGGTTAGAGTCCCGGTTATTAACGTACTAAAAATTATAAAAATTACAGTTTTCCATTCTTATGGATTTTGTGGTTTCAATCTCAAAATTTTCTAAATACCTTTATTTTTATTTTTTACTCGAAAGCAAAGCATACTAACGCCCAGTGCTACATAAATAAATGTCCGCTAATAGAATATCTACTAGGAAAAATATTCCTATCGAATTACGATTAGTAGTTTAGATTTTATCGACGATGGAGTATTCCAGTAGTTCGCTCGACATTTTATCTTTCCATACCCCTTCAGCAGTTTTCGAATAATTTGGTAACGGCCGAAGCTCTGCAAGCGACTCGACGGTTGCGTAGGACGACGTCTAACTGCGCGACACAGGCTCAGAAGTGAAGGAGCTATAAGGGCGACCTAGAAATGCGCATTTAATGCCGCATAGCCACTACAAACAAAACGCTGAACTAGCGTGCGAGATACCGTAAATACATTTTTTACCATGAGACTTTAACCAGTGACCAAGAAATTTTTCTGTTGAAAAACCTAGGGAAGTTCAGTGTATGTTTCTACCAGAGTTCCACATCGTCGGTGACGATGCAAAACCTCGTATACCATTTATCCTAAGTTAGCTACAGTTCACAACAGTTGATATGATAATATAATTTTAGAAACAGTTTTTTAAAAAAATCTAAAATATATATATGCTAATAATTATTTTACACAAATTTTTCTTCCATCGTCAATAAAACTTACCAGTCTTAACACACGAGGTTTTAATATTCGCCGACACAATATCCCGTTAGTACGTTTTGAAGTGCGGCAGACCCTAGAGGGGCCATTTTTTTCCTACGTTGGAAGGCATCAAAACTGTAGTTTTGACGAGCATGGCGTCTTAACAAATAATTTCCGCCCTTGTGCGGAGTGCGATTTATTTTCGTACATTGGCGCAATGAACACAAGTAGACAATTTACGTAATAATAAAGAATTCACGAACACACTGCAACGCATTTGAAGCGCGTGGTATGCGGCGTCCTTAATTCTCCCCGTCGAACACGTCAAGAGGGGGGTGAGGAGACGGTCAAACTTCCGAAGATTGCACGGGACGCCAGTACAAATACTGAGTGAGAAATTTTGGTCAGCGCGGTCTTCAGCGGCTGGTGAGGGGGGACATGAGTTGAGAATGGAGAAGCACCGGAATGAAAGTGCGGGGAAACATGATATCCCCGAGAAAACCCGCCGACCAACGGCATCGCCCGGCATGATTATCACATACGGGGACCGATCCCGTCGAGAATCGAACTCGGATCGCCTTGGTGAGAGGCGAATGGTCTGACCGTTCGACCACCGCGCCTACACCAGTACAATGACGTTTGTCTGATGTATTTCCTTGTGGATTATCGTTTTACGAGGAGGCTATATTTTGATAGTCACTGTTCCGTCAATATAACCTTCGTTCATAGTTCATAATCATTAAATGTATTTTTAGCATTTTTTAAAGTAATTGTGATGTGTAAATTTTTTACAATAATCTTTGATGAAAAAATGTATGTAACAATGATAAATAAATATCGCATTAGGAGGAGAGCATATTTACTTTTGGGTACCCGTATTCATCTGATAGCCCTGGAGGATGGCATGTAATGGAAACCTACGAAGGAGAAGGACCTGAATGAGAAGGAAGGTAGAAAAAGGAGATCATATGGAAAATACGCCAGCTAGCGAAATCGTCTGGCACGATTCCCACGTGCAAAAATTGCCAACTCCGCCGGGGATCGAACCCGTACCATCATGCTGACAGACGAGTGCATGACCACTCGGCCACCGCGGCCCATTGTAGAAGTTAATCATTGTGTTAGCTGTTAATACACCCGCAGGAGCCTTAAATTGGTAGGAAATTAATTTACTATCAGTGAAATAAAAACATTTTGTGAGTGCTTAGCAACAGGGCTGGAGCAACGGTGAAGGAGGATACGATTGGAGTTACGACAGAGTGTAGGGGCGAGGGAAATAGGAGAACTGCGATAAAACCAAATGACAACCAACGTCGCTGTCTGTTTGAATTGCGAAAATCTGGAAAGACATCTCCATGATTCGAAGCAGATCGCCCTGTGACTACACAGGAAAAAAGGGCAGGAGTAAGTGCTTGACCTCTACAGTGCAGAAACCCCAGACTTTCATACGAGTGCCCAGTTAATTAATTTTCCATATTAAAACAAGTGTTATTTTTAAATTTCCTAAACATCCGTGCAAGCTATCAACAATAGTTCCAGTATCTGCATACAGTTAAAACATATGACCGTAATTTTCGCAAGCTCATAAATTGAAAACAGTGGCGCCACGATTTGCTTTTACTATCTGCTGGTTAACTTGCCATGTTTACCGTTTGTTTAGTGTTTTCAATTGCCTTTCCTGATACGGGGTAAACCATCCGTTAAAAATTTGGAAAATTATAATCGCAGCAACATACACAAACACTCCAAGCTAAAGTACGGAACTGTGCATGAATAATCCCTACAATGTAAACAAACAGAACTGTCGTGGCGACAATAATAAGTCAGGATACTAACAATGTAGCTAAGTTGCTAAACTTTAGTTTTTGATGCATTTTCAACGCTTTTGAAAATCTTCTTGTCCAATTCCCGATGGATCCACCCTGGTTTCAGACATTTAAAGTTTTCCAAATATCACTCCAGACGACATCAGGAGTGGTTACTTAAAAAGACCAACATCGCTTCCCCTTCTGTTTATGATTATCTGCTGTAGTGCTTCTGTCTCTAATAACCTTGCTAATTATTGTACTTATCTACCACAGTTTGTTTTCGACATTTTACCCTACTATGGCCCTTCGCGTGCTTACTTTTCCCCATTAAAATATTAGTTTTTGTATATTTTAATGAATTAGTAAAGCCTAGTGTTAAAAATTGCTTTTGACCCATTCACTTAGTGTTCTAATCTTTCTTCAATAAACGACATAAACATGAAAATCAGTAGTGGATCAAAAATCCCCAAATGACAAAATAGCCCTGGTTTAAACTAAGTATTAATGAATATCGTACTTTCAAGAATTTTAAAAAGAAAATATGAACTGAAACTTTTAGGTTCGTGGAAATTTATGCTAATCATTTAATATAGTAAATACGTTGGTATTTTTGTATTAAGAAGTTTGAATATACGTACAATTTGTCCGCAAGGATAAAATAAACGTAGTTTAAATATGCTAACTTTGCCTTATGTATACACACACACACACATATATATGTATACATATATATATAAGTGTATATATATATATATATATATATATATATATATATATATATATATATATATATATGTGTGTGTGTGTGTGTGTGTATATATACTTATATCCTAAAATAATATGTTTAAAGACAATGACGTATCACTGCATAATTAGTTAATATTTCTCGTTATTTGATGGTTTAGGTAACAGAAACAACGTTTGCGTGTGAGTATATGTCGAAAGCAATTAATGAATTGCTTTATCTGCTGTTGTAACATTTGTTCTTAACCTGGCATGTATAATTGTTTTCAAGTGGCAGAAGATTATTCATTGCCAAATCCGTGCACAGCAGATATCACCGCTCAGTAAGCTAAGCGTTTATCGTGTGGCTTGTCTGATTTGCGTGATTTGTGTCTAGCTTTGCTATTTGAGTAGTTGGAACCATATTGTCATCGACCAGAATATATATTCAGTTAATCGGACGTGGTAATTATGAAGATGTTTCACCACTTTTGTATACATTTTGCGTTTTCTTAATACAATTCAATTTTCAGCGGTATTACTTTTTACATTTCCGCCAATATAGTTTTATACATAAGCGGTAAATCGTTCGAATTTATGTGTTATCTTTGTTAATACCACGAGTTATAAATAGACCAAAACATTTCTCGAATTAATTTGAGAATACGTTAGACTTCAAACTCCCGAACACATTCATTTCCACCATTGGGCCAGTTACTGAAACACTCCATTGAAGATTGTGGACCAGGACTCCCGCGCTACCTTGTCACATGTACAACTGACCACTCACACTGGAGCAAGAACCAATGTACAAGTATCTGAAGACATAGTGTACATAGGACTGTGGAGTCTAACCTGATAGTCGTTGAACCCGCGAAATATCCGTGTCTCTAGTTCTAGGTATTAAAATGTTGTGAATATTACTGTTCTTAGCATTCTTCTCTATTTAATATATTTACTAACAAGGTTTCACTACATAAAGTACTGCAATGCAACAAAATTAACAAGGTCCTCACAGCCACAATTTAAAAAATAGTCCTAAAATCGCAAACCAAGAAAAAACTAAGACGAATTTTGTTTGACCGGTGAATCGGGTTCTTAACCTAGTGCGTTTAACTTACATTTAAATGGATCAAAATAATTCCGGTTTTGAACATATTACAGGCATTAATTTAAAGTAGATCTGCAAGGGTTCAAAACAATTTTGGAATTAAGGTAGTATCATTTTTACCTGTACATTTCTTACCAATCAGCAGGCATCTGGCCAAGAAAGAAATTACTGCACCCACCGTGAAATCGAACAGAGTACGAAACTAGAGCGATTCTCATTATTCAAATGGAATTACGGTATAAATTTAAAGAGAGAAACAATCAAATTTCCTGTCAATTATCTTACTGCTCATTTATAAATGAATGGTGGAAATTCGTGAGTTACAAATACAGTAAGCACATTACGGGTGATTTACAGATTATTTAACTGTGAGCATATTTTAACACATTACTTAAGGGGTATGGAAAGGTAAGATGTCAAGCGTACGACTGGAATACCAAATTGTCTCTAAACTACTCATAATAATTCACTGGAATTATTTTGCAAAGTTGATATTCAATCAGCGGACGTTTATGTATATAGCACTGGGCAGTAGTATGCTTTCCTTTCGAGTAAAAAAATTTAAATCGGTATTTAGAAAAATAAGGAACTATAACCACAAAATCCATAAAAATTTAAAACTTTATTTCTTTTATTTCTAGAACGATAATATCCAGGACTCTACAATAACCGAAATTTCAAAAATATTCACCTTTGCTTTTAAAATTATTTTACTCTCCAAAAACCTCTGCGCGAGTGGTTACGGATGTTAAAATTATTTTAAAATAAAAAACGAAAACGTTTTTCAATTTGGTTATTATAGAGCTCTGGGTGTTATCGTACTAAAAATAATATATATATATAAATTTTTCTATTTTTATAGATTTTGTGGTTTGAATTGCTTATTTTTCTAAATACCGATTTAAATTTTTTTTACTCGAAAGCAAAGCATGGTACCGCCCAGTGCTATATAAATAAACGTCCGCTAATAGAATATCTACTGTGAAAAAAAAAATCCCACCGAATCAGTCGTTCGCTCGACATCTTACCATTCCATATACCTTAATTCAATTAAAGCTGGACGCATTGAATTTGATTTTTAGAATTAAATGTTGTGCAGCGCATTTGTATATACTATATTATTTATAACCAGGCATTAAATAAATAATTTTTGGCAAGCGACCCTTAGAGCCAAACCCACGGCAAGGCACAAATTATTTTGCGAAGTTCAAGGTTTCGGGCATCTATTTCGTAAATTATAAGAAACACCTAATTTACTCTCAATTTTATATTTATGTAAAGTCATCCGAACTATACAAATATAATTAAAATACAATAGACAATTCCATATTAAATTTGTGATATTTTATTTTTCCGTGTCATTTATCCTCGGTATGTTGTTCTACGACGACGGTCCATGACTAGGTCACCTCTTAAATTGGGGTCTCTTAGCAGACGGATCTAGACTTTCCTTCCCTCGGGGCATAATTTACTCCCCCCTCCACCTCATTTACCTTTTTTCCATCAGTCCAGTCAACCCAACAGTAATAAACGTGTTTTGCATACGTTGTTTTGCGCTCGCGTAAATAACAGTATAAAATTTTAGTAGAAATACATAAAACCTGTACTTACTAGCTAATATTATCAGTGTTTTAAATGTGCATTCTAATTATAAATACTGTGTTTGTAACATTATAGGATGTACAAGACTAATGAAAATACAAAAATACAATACTAGTAAAAATCTAGATATTGTATATTTTTTTACACTGATTTAAATTTCATTCCCTAGTAAATATTTTCGGCACCATCAGCACCCCCTCTAATCGACGCCTGGGGAAGCCTGCCCCCCTGCCACCCCAGATTCGTCCGTGTCTCTTAGGCAGCAGCCTGTGCGGAGTAATTGTGCCTTACCGTCGAGGCATGATAAATAACCCACGAGACCCGCATGGAGTCTAAATGAACTGCTCGGAATTGAATCTAGTGCCAGTAGACGATTTCCTAGCAAACAAAAGTATTTGCTAAATAAATACAAACAACTATCATTGCTGGAGTCAGACTGATGGGGACGAAAAAGCCTCTTTCGTCGATACAGATTCTGCATGCGTGTGTGGCACACAAGAGACAATATTTTTCCTTGGAGGTTCTCCGTAGTTGGCGGTTTTTCTTCGGGAGCTGTTTCTCAACGTGTCGCAAGAAGCAGGTGAAACAGGAATCCGTCCGTGGTGGTCAAGATTGAAACACGAGAAGCGAACTGCTCACTTGCTCCCTCCCGTAGTTCGATAGCAACCTTCTACCTTTCCTTCCTATAGAGTTACCATGCCTCCACTACTACCTCTGCGTAGCCGCCTTTCTCCTTCTCCCACAATACACACATCAGCAGTAAGGCACAGATGAGAACAATCATGGCAGATCCATAGCCAGGCTTAAGGGTGTTCAAGTGCGATAAAATCATAATAATTGTTAGTTTTGTAGACGATACTTATGAGTACATTTTTTTCTTACGAAACAATTTTAGCTCCCATAGTTTTATCATAACGGGGTGTCAAAGTCAAAATTTGCTTGTTACGCTGCCATGCAAATAGTGAAAACCAACTGACCTACTTAAACTAAATAATTCACCGTGAACATACATTCCATGAGCTATGCAATAAAATAATTAAAAACCCACAGCGTAATATTTTGAGTTTTAAATAATCGCAAAAAGTGTAGAAAAGTTGAGAATTCAGCAATTTTTTTAAATACAAATAAAAAAGTTCGCGGGATTTCCTCAAATGTATTATTACGTAGCCCATAGTATTTCGTTTCACTGCGAATTATTTAACGTACGTAAGTCAGTTAGTTTTCACTATTTGCATGGCAGCAGAACATACCAATTTTTACTTTGACGCACCGTCATGACAAAACTATGCGAGATAAAATTGTTTCGTAAGAGGAAACTGCACTCACAAGTATCGTCTGCAAGTCTATCATTATTTCATATAAATATAAAATTATGACTTTATCGCACTTGAACACCCTTAAGGGACCTCCCTAGATAGGCTGCGTTAGTGTGTGTGAGGCAGGAGCGGTAAGGTTGCCGTTTGTCGACTGTTGTAATGTATAGATGGCGTGCAATGCTTTACTATTATCCTTTTTACTGTAAGGCTTTAAGCGGTGACCACATAATTTTATTGATGGGCAGCATAGTTCAATGTCTAACGCTTGTTTGTATAGTTGTATTTTTCGAATCAAGTTGTTGATTTTACAGATACGGCAATGTGAATAAAACACATTTTTGGCCATTTTGAGGGGCCCGAAAGGATGTATTAATTAAACATACTGAATTTTTGAAAGTATAGTGACATAGTTTGAATTCTTTTAGTAGATTTATAGATATAGGATGCCCATTAACGGGCCTCTCTACCTGCGCTTCAAATGCGTTGCACCCTGTTACGACTATTCTTTTTTTGACGAAACTATTTAACGCGCATTATATTTGTAAATATATGGAACGAACACACATTTCAATCAATGTCATAATAGCTTGAAAAATTCGGCACGTTTATTGGAAACATATTTTTGTACCCCTCAAAATGGCTAAAAAATTGCTTATCCACACTGCCTTATCTGGAAAATTAACAATCGTATTCAAAAATCACAACTGTGGAAACAAGCGTTAGATTTTGAACAATGCTGCCAACAAATAAAATAATATGTTCACGGCTTTAATTAAGTCCCATAGAAAAAAAGTAATAATAGTAAAGCACTGCACGCCAGCTGAGTAGCTTGCGCGGAGAGGCGATAATGCAGTACATATGCCAGTAAGCGACAACCTTACTGCTCCTGCCTCACACACACAAACACAACCTATCTAATGAGGCCCCTTAAAGCTCTATACAGCTGGCGCATGAACAATGTTGCAGCGTATTAGGACAAAGTGTTTTCAAGAAATTCTGATAAACGTGTGTCCGACGTCTTTGTCTACGAAACGAAAACACATCAAAAACTATGTTTTTCTATTTTTATTTTCTAGGTACCATGTTTAGAAATATGGTTTCGGGCACCTCATAACGGCAACAGACGGCTTTTTCGGACCGATGTCACGGGGAAATAAAAACCCAACCGGAATCGTAAATAAAAATTACAGAAGCGTACGAAGGACCATACTATGCACTTTCCGTGAGTATAAAAGTACTGTCGCCGCTTACAGTCCCACAGGAAGACTACGCCCGAAACACCGAGCGCCGTTTTCGCGTCTCGCGCTTATAGACAACACGGATTTGATTCTTCTTTTAGCCTATCTGTTTCCGTACCGCAAACGCGGCATCCAGCGCCTGAGCGGGCTGGCCACTAGGTAGCCACGGAGGACCAATTACAGCCGAACAATAATTGACGTACTTCATATAATGCCTCTCATATTCTGATGTTTGATGTTACGACGGTTAAAATGATGTCCGAATGCAAATGTATTTGTGATTAACTATTAACTGTTCATGGATCACTGAATAGTTAGTTAATTAAAATTTAAGGTGGGACAAAACTATATTTAGGGTGGCTTGTTCCCACCGTTGCCTACGGGCCTGTTCCTGAGGCTACAAGGTAAGCCTAGGGCAACAAATTATACTCGAGACTTTCAAACGGCAACCTTTACCCATAAAAGTCTTCAGACATGCAGTATGTCACGAGACCAACTTCTCAATCAACTCATCGTTATCCTGTTCTTGAGTAGAATAAATTGTTGTTAGCAACACAAGTGGCGCGATAATAAAAAAAATTAAAGAGTTTACATAATCAATGCAACAGCGCAGTGAAACTCTCATTTCAACGTTCAAAAATATAATATAAATGCGCACTAAACTTTATATATATATACGTATATATATACATATATATATATATATATATATATATATATATATATATATATATATATATATAGATTAAACTAGTGTGTGTAACGTATGCGTTCTAATATCATTCATTCGATACTGCAGTGACATTGGCGAGTCTTTGTGCGTACATCCTCGAAAATATCTTTCTGACAGAAACAATTTCTGTATGTGAATGGTGGAGGGATATGATGCGGGAGAAGGGGGAAGAACTGGGTAAGATACCCTACATATCAAGTGAACTTTTTTTCAAAATGTTTCTTGAACTGTTAATAATAACCCTTAACATCATATTTTTCAACAATTACAAATTTTAGTTTTTTTTATTTTAATATAAATATATTGTATATAAACGTAAAGGTGAAGTGGAACCAAGTCAAATATTCAAAAATATCAAAATTCTGTCTTGTTACGAATTTCCGCCATTCTAACACTTTGAATTGCTTTCAGGCGTTTGGACAAAACCTTGCAAATGACAAAACCCGGTCACGCGACTGAACACCATGAGTACTCGTTAATAGTGCATTTAGAAATCGACAATAGCCTCAAGGAAATGGCGCCAGCTATTGATCACTTCAGTTTTAGTTAGTTTCCCAGGAAGTGGAAGGTGTGAGGCTCTTGTTTTCACTTTATAGGTTGCGGCCATTGGGAGGTGGCATTATACAATCATACTTTAAGAAACTAACACATTAGTTAAAGAAATACGTATATATTTTACATCAACATTTCACTTCAATAAAAAATATATACTGGAAATTTAATATCAATATGAGGTTCATTTTAGAGAGGAGGATTATGAACACCAGTACACATTTCCCTCCTCCCCCATTTTTTTCTCTTGACTACGCCTGCTATTGAGCACACGGAATTTGCATACAGAGCTGCTTCTCAATCACAGGCAATTCAATGCTGTTAGCTCTTATTTGAAAATATGTATTTCATGTACACAAGTGACCAATTTAAGGCTATGCTGTATAGTTCTTTTCCATAAAATTATTTTAGACGTAGTGCAGTCATGCAATGCAGAAATGAATGTGGCATATATATATTTTTTTTTAATACCGCAAAGTTTGCCTGCAAAATGAATTTTTTGGCTGATTTTAAATTGTTTTCATAGAAAAATATGTGATTCTTTGGATGAAAATATTAAAATAAACTATAGGTTTTATTGCTATGTGTATGACATAACAATTATTCGAAATTGATATCATGTTTTTTTTTTTTTAATATTATCGAGATCACTGTAAAGGCACCAGGTATGACACTATTCTGTTCATTTCTGACTTCTAACAAGATAATTGATTAAATTGTAGCATTTTTTACGTGACAGCAAAGATTTTTTATACTCTACACAAACACGAACTTAAGTCTGAAATGGGCATACATAGTATCATTAAGTTGAACTCCGAATGAACGCTGCGAAGGCTAATTTTTGGTAGAACCAATACATCAATTGGTCTTTCAGTACCTTTTTTTTAATCCAGAGTTACATTTTGTTAGAGACAAGCATATTCTAACATTAATAAGACGAAAGTTATTTGCCAAACAACTTCTTTATTCTTATATATGTCTTGAAATGTGCTTGTATATGTATCCGTTTTATTTATTGGCACTGAAATATTGTGTCAAGCATTCATTAATCATGTGATATATTTTGGTAACAGTAACACGTCTTAACACAATAACTAACATGCCTAATTTCCTGTTACAATGAAGTATATAATTCTGAAGAAATTTTAGAGGTGTTGTGGAAGGTAGCACAATTTTCGTTGACAGGGGATTTAAACAGCGATGTAACCAGGAACTTACGAAAAACTTAAACAATTAAATTAGTCGATTCACGATTTCTTCGAAACACGTTGTCAGTCACAATACAGTATAGCCTTTTAATGTTCTAATACTCTTCTCGATGCCAAACTGAATTTTGTTGTCCGGTAACCTAATTTATGAACATAAAACTCTTCTATTGAAATAAAATTAAATAAACACTTTCCCGCCCTTCCAGGGTAACTTTTCTTCGCCCGCTTAGTTTAATTTTATATGAAATGTTTTATTTACTGTTGACTCTAAAGTATTGCTTAGTATTAACTAAGGTGGTGCGTTGCAAATAATTTTACAATTTAATAGGCTAAAAACCGTCCCTTAAAACGAAAACTTGTGGTGCAACAAAGATATATTTTTACGATTATATACATGTAAGTGTACACAACATTCATACCAATTTTCAGTTTTTTTTTTTGCTGTATCTACTGTCAGTCTGCTTGTGTTCCTCAGATAGTTCGTGTTTTGTTGCTGATTTTTTCGTGTTTAGTCTTTTTATGTAACTGAGGGTTATTAACGAGTCAACAAGAGATTTGGAAAGACGCATGTCCTACAAAACCAGTCAGTTTGCCATACACCCCCATTTCTAAAATCGCACACAGGGGTATACTTCTATTAAGTTCCCTGTATAATTTAACTCCAATGATAAGTTCGGAGAAAATATAACATGCAATCACATAGTTCGAGAACTTACTCTGTTCTCTTAGTTCTCCTTTATATTCTAACGCGCATCCAATTAGCAGTCTTTCTGCGTTCTGCTGTTGTGTTAGAAGGCCGGATGGTCAGTCCATTCGCCTCCCACCAAGGCGATCCGTATTCGATTCCCGCTCCGGATTTTCGCATGTGCGAATCGTGTCAAACGATGCCGCTGGTCGACGGGTTTTCTCGAGTATCTCCCGTTTCCCCCGCCCATTCATCCTGATGCTGCTCCATACTCGCATCAAGTCACCGCACACAAGCGCTAAAGACCTGGATGTTGAGCGCTGACCAAAAATCTCTTACTCACTCTGCTGTTGTGTTGCGCGCGCGTGTCACTTTGTGAGCTTGCCACACGCCCTGTTCTTGCTGTGGTGTTGGGAGGGGATGCACGTCCTGACGTCCGAAAATCTGGAGGATTTGGCAACGTTATCCCTCCCTCCAACTACCAAATACCACCTCTTTCCTGGTCTCGGTAATCCTAGATTACAGGTTTTGCCTGGTTAATCCAGACCGGCATTACTCCGCTAATGCTAAGGCCAAACATGACCGCCCACTGCCGGCTCTATGTGACTGCAGTCCTGCCAGCTATCCACCCACACTCGAAGGCATTTCGGACATTTTTGCTGACAGGTTGTGACACCTTTAGACCATATAGTCTAATCCTACATCATTTCCAGCACCAAAATGAATCTAGCACACTCTAAAAATAATGGAACAAAAGTTATTGTAGCAGTCGGTTGTTTATATGAAGAAGTACAATGTTAAAGTCTTTCATTCCATTGCATTTTTGTTCCGATGCCTTTAAGTCAAAGTCGGAAAGGTAATATCATGAGTTAACAAATAGCGCTTGACTATGTTTAGTGCATAGTTTGTTTTTATTTTCCACATAAAACTTAATACCCTCATGATTTATTACATATATTACGTGAAGGGTGAACGTTACAGAAGATTTTGCTAATAAAAGGAAATTTCTGGAATCTTATAAGACAAGCAGTCCTGACGAACAGTACTTCGCTTATTCATATTAACGATTCGATACACTACCAAAATCTATTATATAAGCATTATTTTTAATTATTCAAAGTATTTTATGTACTACAATGATAAAATAAACATTATGCAGGTAAGAAACTTTCCGTACGTCTGGCAACACTGAGAGGGAATCGGTCAGGACTTGTGGTGAGGAACAATCCCAAAATTTGCCTGCAGAGATTTGTATAAACATGGAAAACCGAGATCAGGATGGCATGGTCTGGAGTTAAAAGTGCTTCCTCCCGAATACTAAGTATGATCACGGCGCCTCCCTCCCCTCGCTCGGTTACAAAATTATTGTTTTACGTCAGGCATTTACATATGGTTGAGACATCCATACTATAGTACACTCCGGTCAAATAACATAAACAGAGCTAACGTTTGACGCCGTCACTTATCCAGCTACTAGCAACATGAGTAAGAAGTATTCATAGGTACGTCTATCAACTACACTAATTATATTGTACGTAATGATAAAAGTGTCAGTTCACCGTTTGCTTCTTGAAGTCTCCATCTGGGAGCGACTATTGCATAGCACAGTAAGGGAAACAAGTATACGTTCCAATTACATATTTAGCAATTAGAAATGTCGTATTAATCTAATGGGATTCTGTACTGAATTTCATATTTGGCAATATTTTTACATAATTTACTCACGAATACGCTGTTATGTTAACATACTCTTTAATTATGCGTAGAGACAGAAAATTTCTTCTTTAGGCGCAAGCTAGAATTCCGGCAACTATAGGTCTGTATCATGTTTACAATTGGCCGTTGACTTCCTCGACACTTCCTGGAAGTAGGAACCAACAATAAAACTGTAACTGAACACTGTGTCAGCGAGTAGCTAATAAACAGCTCCTATAAGATTTAGTACACAAATATTCTTGGAGACTAGCCTACAACTCGGCGAACCCGTGAATATTTCCGGTCTCTAATCATGCGTAACAGAGCAAGGCTACAAAACGGTAAAATAGAAGACTCGTATTAGGGAGGACCGGTGTTGTTCGATTTCCAGTTCCTGACCATCCTGATTTCGGTTTCTCGTGGTGTTCGAAATAAGTTCCAAGTGAGAGTTGGGATGCTTTCCTATCCTACTCTATTGCCAATTCCTCTTGCAATTTTTTTCTTTTGTGTAGTAGATGTGTAGTTGTCTCTAATTACCGCACTGTCGACGTGATGTATAGCAAACTTAAAAATTTACAATTTTATGTGATAAACTAAACGTGTCAACTGAAACATGGCCATGCTCTCTAATAATTCATTTTGGCTTCAAAATAATACATTATTACTTCCCTAAAACATATTAGGATAACATTTTCTCTTTCGTTTTAAAGGTCCATAATGTTCGTAATATATTTCCTAATTTTAGGAGGGCAAAGCAAACTGACTTTCTTCACTCCTAACTTTATCCTCTCTTTTCATTTCTTCAACACGGCAAAAGCAGATATTTATATTTTGTCTTCTAGATTGACTGCAGATGTACAGTTATGAGGATATTTAGCGCATAGCAATGGAAACTACATATAGACTGTAACAAGTCTAAGCTGATTTCATCCATTTAACCCAAAACTACTAACCTCAGCCTTCTCTTAAATGAAGACAGATGAGGTAGGATAATTGAAAAGACAGAACAACATTCTACGTAAAAGCAACTACCGAAGATCGAGCAAGGCTGTAATTACAAATAAATATGTTTAATGCGAAATAATTTACAATACATTAAATAAAAACATATTAATTTAGCCATGAGCGCTACCTTGCAAACTCATAAGTCCAGGTCAGACAGAACGATTAAGGACACGGTAGACAGCAATTTCCATCGTTTTTGTTTTATTTTAAAATTTTTACTAGGTAAAGATGTTTCTTTTTTAAGACACAAATTGTAACAAAATTTGCTCATGTGAATTTTTTTATGTCACAGTTTTTTTGCATAATGTCTTGTCAATTATTTTGCATGTCACTGTTTTAAGAACGACACTAAACCAACTGACTTAACTAAACTGAAATAATAATTCGCACTGAATAACGATGTTGTATACAACAAGGTCACCTATAGAAAACCATAAAATAAATTGTTTCGAACTATTGTAATTCTTGAATAATTTTCTAAAATGTAATCTTAAATTTCAGAGTTTAAAAAAATTAATTACCATCTTGGACACATTTTTAAATTCGTACAAAATATATGTCAGTGACTAGTGTAATCACCACTGCCCATTACAAGTTGGAGAACAATGTTTCCAAACTTGAGCATAAAACCACGGTTAACTCGTGAACGGGAAATGCTGATGAAAGAACAATGACGCAGTATTCTACTAATGAAGCTTCTGTCGCCTAAAGGCGTTTACGACTTGCAACCATTGTATTCAAATGCCAGTTCATTTATTTGTGAGAATCGGAAATTCTAACGAATGGATGTACTATGCACTGCATAACTTTACAATCAACAGTAAAGTTCATATAATATGTTTTATACAAATAACTAAGTATTTCTTGCAAACAAATTCCGAAGTAACCGTTACAGTATCACTGTTCAAGTTACATTTAACGATATCAGTTACCAAAATTTTACGTTCCGTGTGGGTAAAAAGTATAATTTTTACTTATTTTACATATACTAGTTTTGATAATTGTGCAATTTAAAATTATATCGATTCTGACGCTTGCTTAGAACATTTTATAAATATCAGATAATATTGGATCTGTTTACTATATGAAAATCGATGGATAGCAGTAATATGTGCCAGAATTAATTTATGAGAGCATATCAGACGTATAATCAATAACTGACGCCTTCATTATCACTAACACAACGAATATACGGCATAAGTACGAAATATTTCGAATGGTATCGAGAAAGTTTTTATACTCTCCTTTCTCTGTTCAGAGGGTGTCTTGTAATTTATACAGAACACGTAGTACACATTTCTAAAACCAGAACTGCTGGATTTAAACGTAGTTGCTTGAAAAGGAACAAATTAATTTCTTCCTCATTGCAACATCTACTTGGAAACAACTGCGTATTATGAAATAGTTTCGTAATATGACCATCAGAAGAAAAGTTATTAACAGATATATATATGATTGAGAGCGATTCGGCATTCATTCAGGAGTTAATTTGACAGTTGTGGCAGTCAAATTATATAGGTTATGTTGTGCAACATTCTATTGAAATACTACAAACGTAACGGTAAATGAAATTATAGCATTAAATTATTTTCTTTTGTATGGCGTTACGTTATTGCACTACTAGTTATAAATAATGAAAATCGTATTTCGTTAGTTAAAATTTTCGTAAGTCATTAAGCCTATGCCAATATTTGTAACGTAATGTAAGCCTACAACACAAAACAACAGAATTTGTTAATTTTTTTTTTTAAATTAGAAATCAAAGTAACACTCAGATTAAAATCATCAAATGTGGCATTATTAATTTCGGAATAAATATTTTACCGTCCGTCAACAATCTCTACTAATTTTTATGTTTCTTCTGCTGTGCAATAAAGTTTGTAAACCATACAAAAATTAAACAGTCTGTGCTTGTAGTCTTTGAACAACTTGAAATGCAGGCGTTCTTTTTAATTCGGTTTCCCGCGATTCGGCAACATTCACTCGCATGTCGGTAATACATTAACCGTTCCTATTCAAATTCGGGAAGATCGATATTTATTACGAATCTCGTTTAGTTGATTTTACGAGATTTCCGCTAAAGAAACCATGCAAATAAGCTTCGGAAGTAGTAAAATTATAAAGAATTTATTTATAAAAAAATATCTGCTAAAACAACACTTGGAAGGGCTGGAATATATGTACTATTTTTTTTTACTGAAGTCAGTTGAAAACCAAGCTTTGCCACGTGGTTGTAAAAATAACTTTAAGAAAACTTAGATAAAGGGTTATTTGGTATAGCTGATATGAATGCTGTAGTGCAACGTATAACATTGGCTTTATCATGTTTTGTATTACCTTTGTACTAGGCGGGTGTTCGCTGCTAAATTATATTCCAGCAATACAACTGGTAAACCAGTCCATCTTAATGGTGCAACGCGTCGTGTTAGGAACAGAACTGAAAATGAAGAACATAGGTGCACCATTTGTGGACAGTGTTCTATTTTTTCCTTAATTGTAACATTCAACGTGGGAATTCAAAACTGTACTACATAAGCGACGACCGCCGAAATGCTGTGGACCGTCACCCAGAGACCGTTTAACCTAATTTATAGGTGTTCGATTAATGCCCACGACCGCAACCTATTGGCGCCGTTGTTAGATAGCTCTACAGAGAGCTGTCTATAACTGAAGCGAAACACAATTGACCGTGTGTTTATACTCAATATAAGATACTATACCTATCAAGCTTGTATGCAAACGAGTTTAACTCATTTTAATCACGATGAAAATGAATGGCCAAGAATAAATTTGAAAGGTAACACTTCCAAACAGACCGTGCAGTAGGCAAAATTTATTTTAAAATAAATTACAAATTAGTGTTCATTCATAAATTTTGAGAAACATTAATTTTTACATTACATTTTAGGTATAATGACTAAAGCTTTAAAATGGCTGAGATTACTTGTGGCAGTATTTTGCCGGCAATTTTACGAGTCATATAAAAATTTTCGCTCAAAATGTTTAGTTTTAAAAGTGAACCATTGACAATTAATATGGTTTAACAAGTTGTGATATGAAATGATTCTCAGTATTAATACAATGTATTTGGAAGTTTCTTGATTAAACTCGAGAGCTACAAGTTCTTAAATGTCTCAGGTTCATCTTTATGATACGTAAGGTTTCTCAGTTGACAAGACTAATCATTAATTAAAAACTTTTTTTTTTTAAGTTCTCCTAAAACGCAGAGCACACAAATTTTATAAACTGTAAATAAAAGCAATGGTCGAATACTTATTAATCTCGCAGTGTGGAAGCAGAAGGACATATAATACACTCATGATAGTTTTTTGTAGTAAAACACAACCACCATAATTGTACATATTTGACCAATCTTCCTTAACCACAATAGGCCTACAGATTAAAATTTGCATAAAATGTACCAATTTACACTCAAATAAAATTATCAAACCGTTTAATAATTTATATCCTTAACACAAAGAAATTAAAGAAAACTTATTCCTTTCCTTATTTACCATAGACGGAATTCGTGAGTCCGAATCATCGACTTTGGCACATTGAAAATAACTTTTGCAAACAACAGAACATTAATAATGGTAACGTTACAATGCATTTCTTGTTTCAACATCACCACTTCAAGCTTGGTAGGCATGGCTCTTAATATATTCCTCTAAAGACTTCAGCATTCAGTGTACTGGTACATAAACAAGGTTACCTAAAAACTGTAACCAGTATCAGAAGTACGTACTACATTGGGTAAAACGTTGAAAACGTTGACAGTGTACAGAATTAAAACCATATTTCTCGAATCTGACCATACTTTCTCAATAATGAACGAGCCTGAATTGATTGAATTGTATTCCAGACAACTTTTTATTTCATTTATTGTTTTAGGAAACACTGCTGAACACTTTATTTTTAACTAAAATATGGTCGTTAAACTGAAATTAACAGCTAGTGAAAAATAACCTATCTAAACCATTTAAAAATTTAATCGAATTACGAAGACATGAAGTGAAAATTCTTGTTTTGTCAGATATTCATAAAAAAATAATTATAGTGCAGCATAAAATGTACAATAAATGCAAATATAATATCTAAACAGTTACTGCATTTTTTCTTGAGGTAAATATATGTTTTGCTTTACAATAAAGATAGCAATTACTTAAACCACGAACGTAGAAGTTAAAATATGTCTTGTCATTTTACCCACTACTTACAAAATTACAAGAAATTTATATTGCAAATCACATCATAACAGAATACTTAAGTTAAGTTACTTAGAGTAGGTCTAAAAATTGCACTACACAATTTTGGCTGTGCGGCAATTTTTAAAATCATCTATATCCGTTTCAATACGCATTAAGATAAAATGTGATGCTAGTTTGAAAATTATAACTGTAAGTTAAGCTTTCAACTGACAGTGTAGAAGATGAGTCCTTGACTAAATTATAATGATACAAATGAAACGGAGACTACATTTTGTGCTCCTGAAAAGACAATTTTTTAGCTCTTAATCGCAAAAAAATTTTTTTTTTTCACAATATCTAATCTTTCCGTTTTGGCATTTCGTTTTAATTGCTTTAATATCACTATTTGTGTACGAAAGTAGGTAGCGATTGCAATTGTTCTTTTCCGTGTTGGTGTTGGTTAAAATGTACTTTTCTTTACGCTAAATTGAAGGTAATTATACTGGGTACGTATTAGTAAGTCTTGACATGTGTTTCAGCACCACTAGAAATGTAACAGATAACATCTCGAGGTGTTATACTAAGGATATTCCAGACTGGGTAGATTGAATTTTTTCCCCCGCGGCTGATTTAATTTACCTTGAGCTGCAAAACGCTTGTATTACAGGGAGTGCAGCGTGTTTCACTGGAGATGGAAGGCTACAAAACAACTCGTTCGCTCCTGCGGGAGGAGATCCAGAGAAGACGCCCCGGGCGATGGAACACACAGCAGATAACGAACTGATACTGCAAGCCGAGCAGCTGGTTTGCGGTGAGACGGCGGGGTTGTATGACGATAACGAACTTACGGGGGCGAGGCCTGGGGATTTGTGGATTTCCATCCCCCTCTTCCTTTTTGGATTAGGATAACGAACTTCGTATGCATCTGGCATTCCCCTTTTGCGGCTTGTAGCATCTCCTCTTGAGACAACGTGGAGTTCCTGCAAAAACGGAAGCGCAAGAAGCTGTTTTGCGCTCTGGTTGGTCGTGGCTCGTATGTCCGATAAGAAGGGCCGCACAGATTTAGGGTCAACTTTGAACATCGTAGCAACCGTTGTAAAACTGTTTACGAACAAAATAAAATGAAATTGTTTCAAAATGGATCTGAGAGAGGGAGGTGGGAAATTGCTTTAAGGTGACTTCCCAAGTTGACTACGTTTGTTTGTGTATGTGTCACAACTTTATAACTAGATGTTAATGAATTCATCTCAACGAGCTGTAAGTGAGGATGTTTAAATAAAAACCGTCATGGTAAAACAGTAAATAGGAGCCATGGCAAGGAACATTCTTAACACAATCGATATTTCCATCAGAAATTATTTACGTCTTTAATTATACGGTCTGCTTGAAAACAGGTAGTAAATTTTTGACTTCCAACAATTTGTAACGTTTTTACGAGTGTCCATGAGAAATATAAGTATGAGTGTGATTACACATACTTGAGTTTTGCACGAGACGCTGAGAAATGCATTAACATTCATATAATTATATCAGTATTTCTTCTATAGATATTAATTTAAAAGTACAAAAACTATTTCAGTGTTAACGTTTACCTATAAAGAAAAAAATTACAACAGATTGCATTTTTATCGGTTAGTGAAAGTTGCCGCATCGTTTGAACGTTCACCGCGAAAGTCACTTCGAAAGCGATCCCAAGAACTGAAAGTGCCAGTAACGACATTGAGACGTCTTATATGAAAGTTGATTTATCCTTAAATGCATACAGACCTTAATCCGTTATCGTACTAAATGTTAATTACATGGAGACTCGACGTGACGCATGTGCGCGATTATTGCAGGTTTAGACACACTTACCGCATGTAAAAGTGATGTTTTCAGACGAATGCGCCATTTTCAGAAGTGCAAAAGACAGGAACGTTTATTTCTGGGAGAATCCGCATTTCATTGAGGAAGTTGAAATTAATCCACCTCATGGGATGGTATGAGCTGCACTGTCCGCTAAGAATTTGGTTTGTCCATATTTTTTCTAACATCTTGTAACTCGTCAGACAGTAGCAGTCAATCAAGTTACGTATCTCGCCATGCTACGAAACTGGTTTGTACCGCAATTGGAACGTTTAGGTCTTCTTGGTAACATTTGGTTCAAACAGGAAGGAGCACCAGCGTATTTCGCAATAAGTGTAAAGGAATACCTCAATGATGTGTTCCGAGACAAATGGATTAGAAGAGGATCACCAACTTCAACAGCTCAACTACCTTTCACACCAAGGTGCGCCATCTTGAAAGGGTTTTGCCACCCCAAAACATTAACTCCCCGCTTGCTGCAGGTCTGCAGAGTTCAGAGGGTGGATGGCTGACGACCACTCGTCGTATGGCCCGGAGGCTAGCTGGGAGTAGTTGACGCAGTGGCCGTTGGAAGCACTGCCGTCGTCTATGGGTGGCGTGATGGAGGGCGAGTGCATTATGGAACAGAAACGTGACCCAGAAAAACGAGGACAGTGGCAAGACGATGGGGAGGCAGGGCAGTTCGACCCCGGGAAGTGGAGGAGGTGTCACAGAGAAGGGGTGGCCGAGAACTTAGATGGCTGAGGGGTGAGGCAGGGTAACCCAGCCGGAGATGGGAGGGACGTGTATTTTACGAGGAGAGTGCAAGAAGTGACGTTTTCCACGGACCTTCTTTACTCCTCCGCCGAGAGAGAAGGGTGGAATCTGGGAAATATTTACACAGGGGAGAGCATTCCGCTGTTGCCACATCCGCAAGGTACACCCCGACGGTAATGAAAGAAACATAAATTCCTAACTGAGCGAGGGAATGCGTACACGGCGATGCGAAATCCCTGGCACGCGAGACACACGAACAACGGGCAGATGGCGTATATATTTCAAGTGTGCCGTTGTTACCTGGCTTGCCGAAGACACGCTGCCGCGTATGCGGTTCCAACAGACTTACAAAATAACTGTTGTCGTATAATTGGACGTTCAGGTAGAACGTTTTGTGCATTGTATTCTTCAATATTTTAAGGCTTTGCTCTCTAGTTTCTAGTTTTTTTACTATATTAATGTGTTACGCCTAAACGAGAGCACATATCCAAAATTTGTCACGCAGTTTTGTTTAAAATCGTCTTCTTCATGTTTTGGTGGTGTTTTTCAAGGCAGTAAATTCTGTGGGTGTACCTAATTACGTAACTAACGAAATTCTGGTTAGTTGACTTTTTAATCGAAACCGTTTAATTTATTGCTCTGAAAAAAATACCAATCACGGCAATAATAATTTTTACCAAAACTGCCAGACAGATTTTTTATGTCTGTTCTCGTTTCAGCCTAAAAAAAAAATAATTGCCTCGAAAACAGTAGACGCTTAAGAGCGTGGCCATAAACTAAACAAAATGTTTATTATTGTTGATGTTTTGAAACTTTTGTAACGTCAAGTTTTATGTTTACACAGAAATATGTCCAGAATTTGAAATTAAATAAATTTAGTACGTTAAAAAACTACAAATAGGTTTCAAATATTCACGAGTGCTTCTCGTGGGAAGGCTCCTCTGATTAAATATTTTCAGTTCTGCGGTGTAACTTAACTAGATTGGCCTGCTGATATCAAAAACTAAAGTTACTATCAGGGAATGGAATGGTGAGATGTGGTGCGAATGACTGGAATATTTAATAGAGGAAGGATTCTTAACTCTTTATCATAATTCAATTGGACATGTTTGTCGAATAGATGTTTTTGATTGTGGACGCCTATTTATGCGTTCTTCTTAAATAAAATGAAAAACACTTCTTTTAAAATATGAGCTTGATACAACAAGCGAAATTCATGAAAATTGAAAAATTTTATAATTATGAATATTATATTATCCTGAGCTCCAAAACAATTTAATTTCGCAATTACTCGCGTTTGGATTAGAAAATAGTTTATAAATCGGTAAACCACTCTCGGATCACTATAGAAACAGCTATACTCTTTATAACATGTTTACGTATTAACAATCCTAATTCAACTGCTCAATCTTTCTTACTGATATTCAGTAAAACATTTACACAAATTTAAATAAAATTTATACAATTCGAATGGAGTAAAAGCGTCACGTGTTCCATATTATATATATTTACATATATACATGGCACTCACATATGTATGTGTTTCTTAATCGGATGGTGGGCAATCGTTTTATTCCACGCACCCCCTACCCCACCCAATGGATCAATTCCTGAGCGGTCGTGTTATGTTTCTATGAATGTAGTATGTATTTTGGCTTTCGTCTGGAGGTAATTCGTAAAACTGTATCACAGAAATCAAAATGGCTGGATGAAATATCGAATACAAGTCATCCAGAATGTGAGTACAGCAAGTTTCCGAAATCATCACCCGGTTTGTGTCATAAGTTACTTGGTTTCAGAAAGTCTTAGCGGTGTCTATACCTCAAAGCTACTGCGATTAATTCCTGTTTGCTACCAAATCAGTGACTAAGAAGATATGCAGTATTTTACATCTGTACCAAAAAGTGTGTTCCTTTGTGACTGTTAATCTTTGAGAAAAAAATGTCAGTAAGAATTTGCAAGATGTCAAATCAAAATCGCAATTTGACTGTTTTGTGTTGTACAATTACCGAAAATATACTGATTTGTAAAGTTTGGTTCACTGGCACGGAAGCATTATGTCATGAAGTGAATCAAAAAATCATAAAATCCTAACATAGTAAAGTTCTAACAATAAATATAATTATATAGTTATAGCAATAATACGTACAAACTAGAGAAGAAAAAGACACTTAAGAGAGCGTGGTAGATAAATAGACGCTGAAAACATAAATTTATTTCTACACATTTTTCGAAGCCAATATGGATAAAATACTCAATGACAATCCTAAATAATGGTATTTCCCAATTTTATGAGTAAATATTTATCCAAAATTACTAATTCGTTACGCGTGACCTCTTGCACCGCAGTTAAATGCACGAGGTTCCGGCGTCAGAGATTGTGCTTCAGAAGTTCGTTAGACTGGAAACTATTTTGTTTAAAACGCTGGCTGAAACTATTGTCTAGGATTACTATTGTTTAAGTTTCGCAAATTGGCTTCAAAAAACTAACAGTAATAGATTAATGCTTTTAGCGTTGAATTATGTGCCACGCCATCTTAACTAATATTCTTTAACAGTTTTTTTTACAGATTTTGGTTCTTATTTAATGTTTACATCACAAAAAGCTAGAAATTGACCTAAATATGCAATTTCGTTAAGGCTTTGCAGCAAAAATTATACTGTCTGAGAAAAACGTAATCACAAATATATATTTTTTTATTTGTTTCTGTAAGGGGCCGCGATGGTCAAGGGGTCGCCTCCCACCTACGTAAACCTGGTTCCAACCCCAGTGGGTTCGGTCCAAGATCTTTCGCATGTGGGAAACGTGGCTGAATTTGGCGTCAGCCGGTGTTTTTCTCAGGGAATTCTTCCTCCTTTGTTCCGTCGCTGCTCCACACTCATCTCACCTCATCTCACCCATTCTTTGGGCCGGACGGGAGACAGGTATGTCTCGTTAATCGTGCAGGTGGGACAATCTTCATCCCAGCCTTCTCTCATACGCAGTGAGACCCTGCCCGAAGTAGGGAATTCATAGTTCATATTGTTATGGTGTCGCAATCCCGCGGCGTCAGTGGCGTCGCGGAAGAGTAGGAAGACGATTGCACAACCCCGCGGCGTCAGTGGCGTCGCAGGACGGCAGTAAGTAGGTGCTGGGTAATCAACAAGTCACCAAAAAGTGGCGGATTGCGGCAACAGTGGTATCCCAGGAATCCGATGACTCGAGGAGTTAAGTGGGTCTTAACACTTACCCAACACCTTACAAACTCCTG